>CM037853.1:53529867-53563763 GCA_021234595.1 Delia radicum
AAATTTTTTTTTTTTTTTATTACCTTTATTTAATAATTACAACTGAGTACAAGATTACTCATTAAGTAATATTTTTCTAACGAAATTATTATAAAAAACAGTTTGTAAGTCATAGCACACTTGCTACACTTTATAGTTGATAAATTGCATTTTATTGTCTAGCCAAGTCCATGGGTAATAACCTATGGAGTCTTCGACCTGTAGCCTGAGCTTCGTAGATGTTGTTGAGATCCAAATTTGTGTGGTGCTGAAGGCTTCTTGCATGTTTTTGGTGCTTGGATTATAATTTCTTCTCTGACAGTGTTTACCTTAAGATCCCTGTGAAGGTCCTCATTGCGTTACATACCATGGAGCGTTAGTAATTGTGCGTAAGAATTTGTTTGAATAGTTTTGAATAGTTGAATGTAGCTTCTCTTGGTGCAGCCCCAAAGCTGGCATCCATACGTCCAAATAGGTTTGATACTTGATTGTAAACCAGCAATTTGTTGAAAATGGACAGTTGTGAATTTTGCCCAAGTAGCCAATAAAGTTGTCGATACTTAACTTCATTTCAGTTACTTTCATTTAACATGCTCTTTCCACTTTAATTTAGTATCCAGAGTCATGCCAAGGTACTTTGCCTTATTAAAAAAAGGGACTTGGATATTGTTTATAAAAACTGGTGAATATAGAATTTCTCTATTAGTGAAGTACATATGGATAGTTTTACTTTTCGTTTAATTTCATTCTCCATTGTTTCAGCCATAATGCAATGGCTGTAACAGACGTTTGGATTTTATTTGTTACTTCGTCTACTGTTTTTCCAGTGGTTAAAACAGCAGTATCATCCGCAAAAGTCGCTAACGTTGTCGATTGAGATGTTGGCAAGTCTCTCGTGTACAGGAGATACAAAATTGGTCCAAGTACGCTTCCTTGCGGTACTCCAGCTAAAAATGGCTTTTATATCTGAGTATTCGTTATCATGTTTGACTCGAAAATGTCGGTCAGCAAGATAAGATTTTAGAATTTCATAAAATTGTCTTGGTAGGTCTCTTTGCAATTTATGCAGCAATCCCTTGTGCCATACTCGATCAAAGGCCTGGCTCACGTCGAGAAAAAACTGCTGAACATATTTGTTTAGTATCTAATGCATTTTCTACAAGGTCTGTAATTCTGTGAACTTGCTGGATAGTAGAGTGATATGATCTAAAACCAAATTGATGTTCCGGAATAAGGTTTCTTGAATTTATAATTGGCTGCATTCGCATTACCAAAAGCTTTTCAAAAATTTTTGATATTATTGGTAACAGAGATATTGGTCTGTAGGATGTTACGTGATTTTGTTGTTTTCCCCGGTTTATTAACCATTATTATTTCGGCCACTTTCCATTGCAGAGGAACGTAGCGAAGGCGAAAGCAGGCGTTTATGATAAAAAGTAGTTTTTTAACTGCTTTATCTGGCATTTTTTTTATTATTTTTCCAGTTATTAAGTCATATCCTGGTGACTTTTTAGGACTTATATCATTCTTAATAACAGATTTGAGTTCACTGATAGTTATAGGATTTATATTATGCTCATCTATCTTATAAACTATAGAAGTACATTCAGTGTTCGTTTGCCTAGGCAATGGGCGAAAAATATTTTGAAGATGATTTGCAAACAAATTTGCTTTTTCTGAAGCACTACGTGCCCAAGTATTGTCGTCTTTACGAATCGGTGGGATTGGCATGTAGGTTGATTAAATTTTTTTGTGGCTTTCCAAAGACTATAGTTACTATCTTTTGTTGAAGTAAGGTTTTGCAGATAGGAAGATGTTGTTTCATTTTAACTTTTTTTATTAAAACGTTTAAGTCTAGAGCATAATCTATTGAAAACTAATTTGTTTTCCAGACGTGCGTTCTTGTTGCCATTTTTTTCTTGCAATGCGTTTTTCTTTTACAAGATCTCTAACTTCAATAGGATAAGATTTTGACGAGATTTTGGGATTTGATTGAGGCGTACTGTCCCAGGCTGCCGACTGTATAGCTCCTGTTAACTTTGTTAGTTCATGTTCTATTTGGTATTCGGTTTTCAGAGACTCCTTAAGCTCTACACGTTCGTTTAATAAATATTTAAAGAGGTTCCAATTAGTTTTTTTGCTCACTAGGTAACATCCACTGTTTGTTCAATAATAGTATCGCTTAAGGTCAAAATTACTGCTGAATGATCAGAGGGTAGTCCCTCGTAGTTTTCCACGAGAACATGTTCTTTTGTGATGCCTTTAGCAACAAAAAAGTCAATGATGTCAGGTAATTTGCTATTATCTG
Source organism: Delia radicum (assembly GCA_021234595.1). Taxonomy (NCBI): domain Eukaryota; kingdom Metazoa; phylum Arthropoda; class Insecta; order Diptera; family Anthomyiidae; genus Delia; species Delia radicum. Next base: position 53,532,155 of record CM037853.1, read on the forward strand.
TTGGCCAGTATGTTGGCTTAGTTCCAGAAAAAAATTGACATTTATGTATGTTTGCTGCCATTAGTAGCTCCTTGCCTTTAGGCAATGAAGTTCTTGATCCCCAGTATGTATTTTTAGCATTGAAATCTCCTCCTATGACAAAAAAGTTTCCAAGAGCCTTAAATAATAGCGAGTAGTTAGATTGTTTTATGATATGTTTTGGTGGAGAATAAATTGCTGCAATTTTGTAGTATCTATTTCCTGAGAACTGTATTTTAACGGAGGCCACTTGAAACATTTCGTCCTCTATTTTATCATCTTCATGGTGTTTTATGGTGTTTTTAATAATTACTGTGGCTCCACCTCTTGCTCTTTCTGCGGGGTGAATGGCATTATAAAAGCTATATCCTGAGATTTGAGCAAAAGTTGATTTGGTAAAGTGGCTTTCTGATATAAGTAAAATATCAATTTTTCTTTCGTGTAGAAAAATTTCTATTTCCGACATATGTTTAGCAAGCCCGTTGCTGTTCCATGTTGCAATACGTAAATTGTTCAAACTAAATTTTATTAAAACTTTTGACTCAATTTTGTTTAGCCTTGAGTTTATGCTTTGTATATTTTTTAATATTTCATTAAGAATTTTGTTATTTTCAAAATCTCTAATATTTGTAGGATTTCCGTTGGAATTATGGTGATTTTCATATTGAAGAACCTGGGAAAATGAATTTGGTTGCTTTGACTGCTGATGCGTTTGCTGGCTATTATGTTGCTTATAGTGATGTTTAGAAATATCTTGACGTTTAGTTGGAGAATTTTTCTCCGACGGTTTTTTAAAAGGTTGCTGGCATACATTTTGGGTTTGTTGCTGAGACAGTTGTTGTTGTTCAGATTTTTCGGGGTTATATTCTGGATATGTATTCCTAGATCTTAGCTTGCTTGCTAAAGTTTTTTTTCGAATTTTTTGTAGTTCTTTGGCAACCTCACAGCCTCTATAGTTGGCCGGGTGATTTTCTTTACAATTTGCACATTTGGGTGCGGTGTTGTTTGGTTTTTTACATTGATCAGTGCGATGATGTCCCGCACATTTCACACATATTGGGCTACGTCCGCATAGTTTTGGGTGTGATTCCAACCTTGGCAATTTTTGCACTGAAGTATTTTAGATGATGATTTTCTTACAGCCTCTATTCTGACTCTCATATTGAGTATACTGTTGATTTTATATATATCATTGATGTTATTTTCAGTGCTGAATGAAACTCTAAAAAGTGGAAGACCTCTTAGATTTTTAGTAAAGCCTGTACCAGTTTCTATGCGCTCGCTTTTCATAATATTTACTACATCTAACGGCATAAAGCCCTGACCTTCTAGATCTGTAATTATGTCATCTTTTGGACAAGTTGGATGAAGACCTCTTATCATAACTTGGTGGGGTCTTTCATTTTTATTTTCAAAGGAGTACCATTGAATATTATTCTCTTTTAAAAAATTTGTGAGAGACCTATAGTCATCTGAGTTATAAATATTTATCTTCCACACGTTGTTGTTCAGTGTAGTTACTTTATAATTAGAAATAGTAACTGCATTAACGATTTCTTTTATATCTGCGAAATTTGTTATACCAACAATATTGATAGGAGGTGGTGGCTTTAATAGTTTTGGTTGTTCTTCTATTTGTTGTTTCATTTGAGGCTCCTGTTGAATATTTGTAGGCGAATTCGTATTGTTATGTTTATATTTTTTTTGATTTTTAGATTTTTTGAGGATCCAATTAGTTTCGCGCTCTAATACTTCTTCATCAGTAGCGTAAACCTCGGGTAATTCATCTTCTACTTCTGGTACTTCTTCTGGCACTTTTAATAAAGAAAAACGATTGTTACTTGTACATGAGCTAGCAGGAGGATTTTTTAGATGATCATTTTCGAATCTCAAAATTTTTATTTCATTGCTAAGCTTCTCAATAATTGATTTCATATATTCTATTTCTCTTCGCATAGACGTGTTTTCATTTAATACAATTAAGCTTCTGTTTCCCCTTAAAGGAGTACCCCCCTCCTGGTACTCCTTTAAGGGGAAAATCGCGTTAAAGCCGAACGATTAAGAAAATTGAAAAGACACCCGATCGATAAAATTAAATAAACGTTATTATATGTTAATTTGAACTCCAACAAACTACAACATCCCAAACAAATGTGGTATTTGAAAAATTCGTTTTTTGTATACCAAAAATGCACTGACGTTTTATATGCCAGTTGTTGCATCTTTAAAATACCTTTCATTTGATACCGAGTTTGTTTAAAAACTTTTGTAAGAATATAATTTAAGTAAGCGACTAATTCTCTTATTCTACCCCCCCCCCCCCCCCCCTTTTAACCCATAAACTTGAGATTGCGCCTGAAAAAAAAAAAAACCAATTCGTGTCAAATATTTTGTTGTCCTCAACAACATATCCAAGTTTCATTAAAAATCTGAGGATTCATTACTGTGAAGTTTCCTTGTTAGTAAAATTTATCACTTAAAATAAAAGTTTTATATTTTTAAAGCAACATTTAAAAATTACAGGTTTTAAGTGATAAATTGTTATTGTCCCCAAAAAAACTATGCAATTGAGCAAATCCATTAAAATAAAAATTAAAAAAAACTCTATCCATGAAAAGGAGTTTTTTTTGTTGATTTTTATTTTATTTATTCTATGTATACAAAAAGCTTTCATCTAAATAAAATCTACATGTTCTATGTTATTTTTTGTAAGCGAACATTGAACTTTAAACAAAATATTACAATAATACAAAATGGTTAATTCTTTGTATACCATTCACACCGACGTATTTAATATGTTATACAATTTGTAGCTATAGAAAACATTATTTAAACTCAAAGTGTGCAATAGACTGGTCCACGCTTGTGTGGTAATATAAGAGTATATTCCGATTTTGCCTGCACAAGCTTGCTTTTGTTCTTTTATAAAAAAAAAAAAACGTATATGGACTACTTTCAAAATTCTCGCCACCTGCTGGAACCGACTTTATATGGCTGTTATTTCTCAAGGTTTATTTTTAATTGAGATAAACGTTGAACAGGGTTTGGAAGACTATACTTGGAAGATATGACACGAAAAGTTTCACGTTGGAGATCCCTCACCTAAAAAATTTATGGCCATTTAAACGTCGAGAAATGTAAAAAAATACTTGAAACCTACAAGAGTTTTTTTATAAATTTAATTTTTTTCTCTTAGTTTTTAACTTTCAGATCCAAACCAATATAAAATAAAGTCACTAGACCTAAGAGATTTTATTCACTAAAAAAAATTTTTCATATCGCTGTTTGGTGAAAAGTGGTATGATGGTTTACAAGTGAAACAAAAATTTTCCGAATTTTAAACTTTTGCAGTTTTTCTCATACGGTTTTTGCGCCGTGTAATGGAATTGAATTTTGAGATATAACAAGTTGATGTCAGCGCACCAATAACGGGTTACGGACCATCACAAAAATAAATGGTATTGGAGTTCATTTTTTGAAAATGTATGTTTTTTGCGTCTGACATTCACAATTATATTTGAATTGGTGAATGGCGTATCTTAGTAAACTGCACTTTCAAGTCAAAAAGGCCCTTAAAAATTTCTAAACGCCAACATTTTAAATTCTTTTCAAACATTTTGCGAAACTTAATTTTTTTCTCAATTTTTTATAAAAATATATCTTGAGAACATATTTAGGTATCTAGAGTGAAACTTCATGACGGTTATAACTGATAAAGTGCAAACAAATTGAGTTTTTTTCGTTCATAGCGTTCATATCCCGATGAAAATAAATTTAAAATAACAAATATGCAGGTGCTTGTGCAAATTTAAATGTATCTGACACTAATAGAAAACATATGATTTTCTATTGTTGATTTACTTGTTGACTACATTGCTAGGTCTGTCAAAAAAACAGAGTAGTATTTGGAAGATGACAAAGCCAATTGTGACAGTATTTTGTTGTTGTTTTGTTTTTTCTTTGATATTTTAAATTTTGAATCTCGCTCCTAGACGAGGACAAGAAAAATTTCTCATTGAGTTTGTGATTTAACATAACAAATATCTCTAGAAATTATAATAACAAAGTCCCCTGAAGATTTCCTTGGGCAGGAATGAAATCCGGATAGGGACACGCCTACATCAGATTGTTTTTTACAATTTGTTAAATAAGTTTTGGGACTTTAGCACATTTAATTACTATAAAAGAGAACAGCGGTAGTTTTTTTCCAATCACATTTCTCTTTGTGACAACTAAAAAGCTATATAAATAACGCCAAAACGTACCTCAATACAAGATTTGAATGATCTTAATACTAAAATCGATAAGGCATCAACAAATTTTAGGAACTTTAAGTTTTTTGGAGCAAGCAAAATTTTCATAATCTCAAAAAGCGGCGCAGTGCGAAAAAAGCCATGGGCAGTAAGGCCATATGGTCTTATTTCACACCGTTTTTAGAGAAATAAGACCATAAGGTGTTTTTTCCCATTTTATTTGGAAATAAAGCCATTATGGCTTTATTACTCAATTAAAAAATTTTGGTTCTACAAAAATGTAGTATATTTCATTACAAAAATATAATATTTATAACAAATTTAACAAAAAAATTTACAAATTTTCCAGTAGATCCCACTCTCGGCTTCGCTGAGGAAAGTTGTTCTGTGTAAAAGTAATCTATAAATAGTAAGTGGCTTTTCCGAGCAAAGTTTTTCTGCGTAGCCGGCCTTCGGCCGTGCTTAGGGCATTTCTCCTCCAGTATGTCCCACTATCGGCTTCGCTGAGGAAAGCTTTTCTGTGTAAAAGTAATCTATAAATAATAAGTGGCATTGCCGTGGCCGGCTACGCAGAAAAGCTTTGCTCGGAAAAGTCACTTATTATTTATAGATTACTTTTACACAGAAAAACTTTCCTTAGCGTTGGCGCGAGTGGGACATACTGGAGGAAAAAACCCCTAAGCACGGCTGAAGGCCGGCTACGCAGGAAAACTTTGCTCAGCAAAGCCACTTACTTATTTATATATTACTTTACCCCCCACACCACTTGCTCCCGCGATTGTACCATAACTTTTCAACACTTCGCAATGACAACTCATTATTTTGTCCCATTTGGTTGCAAAACGACCATGGCCTTATTTCCCAATGAGTTGGAAAAGACGCCATGTGGCATTATTTCCCATTTTTTTGAGAAATAAGACCATATGGCCTTACTGCCCATGGCTTTGTCGCACTGCGCCTCAAAAAGCATGCTTTTATAAAAATTAAAATTTCGAATATAAAGGTATTCGAAATGATTTCCTGCCGATAAGTAACCCTAAACCCAGCTTAATATCATTAAACCGACAAAAAATATATGTTTTCCAGTATAATCGCGGTTTACTTTTTAAGTTCTAATATCTGAAAAAAAACTTTTTTGAGTGTATTTTTATATTTTTTGGTGATGTATTATATATTTTGAAATGTGATAAAAACAATGAGATCTATAAATTGATGTAGCATTAATTAAATCCTAGCAGAAAATGTAATTTTAACATTTTTAATTTGGTTGAAACTTAAAACGGCCATAGTTTTTATGAAAAAACAAACCAAGGTACATTTCGAGGGGTGGACAAAATGACATATGATTAACGCGAATGGATTTAGCAAGCTAAAACATTGGCTAATATATACCCAAATGGTTATTAATGTCATTTAGAAAACAGGTTATAAAATAATTTACCTCAAAGTGTCGAGCATTTTTGAAGTTCGTCATACACCAAAAAATTTCTCAATCGGACGATACTTGGAGGTCGCTATAAAGTGCGACTTTTTTGTCTTCTTTTCGTGTCTTATATTACACTCATACAATAAGTCTGTAAAAATAGTAGAAAAAGTTTACTGAAAATTAGTTAAAAATGAAGTTGCAGGAAAAGGCAGGAAAATTAGCAAAATAAAATAAATAAATAAATAAAAACAGTAATAAAACTTTAAAATGTACTATATTTTAAACAAATTTAAATCTTAAATGCTATATTTCAAAGTAATTTAAAAAAAAATATAATAAAATATGTTAAATTTTCTTTGATCTTCTTTTATTTAATATTTTTCCTTTAAACGAGCTTAAATCTTTTATTTATAAATTATAATTATTTATTTCCAATATTTCGTCTCCACATTGGGTGGCTTCTCCAGGGAAAAATTATTATAATTTTATTGATACAATTTTTTTACCTATTAAAACCTTATATATTGCAAACTAAAAAATGCTGCTAATAAAAAAATATATATATTATTAAATAGAAAACTAAGTAAAAACTCAATTAAAAATGTATTAAAGTAACTACTGATTTTTCTAAAGCTTTCAATATCTTTTCATATAAAAACATTTTTTTTTTAATTTTAATTACATTTTATTTAAACATAAAAAGCACTTACTATAGTCCTTCAATTCTGAAAAAAAAATCTTTTTTACTTTTTTATATGATTTTTAGAAGCCAACAATATTATTCCACCTCAACAATTTGGATTCCGAAAGGAACACAACACAGCTCATCCGTTGATAAGAATAAGGAATTTAGTAAAGACAAACTTTAACCATTAAAAATCAACTGGGATGGTGCTATTGGATGTCAAAGCTGCTTTCGATTCAGTCTGACACGAAGGTCTCGTATTTAAGATGATAAATTTAAATTTCCCAATAGCATTGACTAAAATTATTCAAAGTTTTCTCAATTTTCGTTCCTTTAAAGTTCACATTGGCTCACACCGTTCTGAAGCCATTCTATAACGGCAGGTTGTCCTCAAGGGTCATGTTTATCCCCTGTCCTTTATAATTTATATACCTCTGATTTTCCTCAATTAGACTACTGCACTTTGTCAATATTCGCTGATGACACAGCAATCCTAAGCTCTGAAATTTTGGCTGTTGATATAATAGCTAATCTACATAGAGCATTATCGGATATCTTAACTTATTTCAATAAATGCAAAAATTATATTGAACTATGAAAAAACTCAGGCGATATACTTTACAAGGAAACGAAAAGATAAACCAATATTATTATAAATAAAAATTCTATACAGTGGAAACAAAAAGTAAATACCTTGGTATTATACTCGATCCGAAAATGAAGTTTAAAGATCATATACCCTATATAATAAATAAAGTCAACATATTAACCCGTTTCCTATACCCTTTTATAAATAGAAAATCAAGCCTTAACATTAATAATAAAAAACTCATTCTAAAGTCCATCTTTCACGCTGTAATATTTTATGCAGTCCCCGTTTGGTCTACTAGCGCATCTTGCCATATTAAAAAAAATGCAAATAGCTCAAAATAAGTTATTAAAACTTATATATAACCTACCTTGGTTTTTTCTACCACACGCCTTCATGATATTGCGGGCTTGAAATTAGTTTCAGACAAGATAAATAGGCTTACACAAAATTTGAATACCAGATGTCAGAATTCTGATTTCTTTCATATTAATGAGCTAGTTTCAGCTTAGGTTTTATCTAGTCTGTAGTTAAGTAGTTTAAGTATTTAGGTTAAAATAATTATCAAATAGGTTTTGCCAAATTTTCTCCTCCAATGAAATATTATATACATATATGTATATGTATATAGAAATTTTTTTTTAAATATATAGAACTATTATTAAGCTGAAAAAGAAAGATCTTGAACACTTAATATGTAATTCAAATTGAAATGTAAATGTAAATATTATGGATAAATAAGTAATTAACAAAAAAAAAAAAAAAATGAGACGCATTTAGTTTTTTCTTAGTTCATTTATAAGGTTGCTTTTACATTATATAATGCTTGAAATCCAGTTTGAAGTATATTTCGAAAAGGAGTTCATGTATCATTTTAGACACTACCATATGATCAAAATCTATGTTCAATTGGATTTCGATGGTAAATGTAAATGCAGTTTAAGGAAAAATGCTACTTAACGTTTACAACTTTATAGAAAACGTTTGGTGTTCAAACAAATTTTAAGATTTTTTTACTTTGCGTTTACAAACCTCGTGGATTTTTTTAAAATAGAAAAAAGTGAATTTCGAGTGCTCATTAAAAATGAAAATGTGAAAAAATGCACGATATGGTGTGAGCCGATTGAATAGTAAAAGTGCGTGAGATTGTTGATGCCATAGGCATTTCATATGGCAGTGTGGTTTCGATTTTAAATGATAAGTTGGGTTTAAGAAAGCTGTCTGCAAGATGGGTGCCGCCTTTGCTCTCAACTGACCATAAACGTAGTTGTGTGAAACTTCAAAGGATTGTTTGGAGTTGTTCAACCACAATTCGAATGAGTTTTTGCTGCATTTTGTAACTGTGGATGAAACTTGGATACATTGCAACACTCCGGAGAGCAATAAGCAGTCTAAACAATGGGTTTTCTCCGGGTGAACCGGCTGTGAAGAAGGCCAAGGTAAGTTTGTCGGCCAATGAGGTGATGGCAACAGTTTTTTTGGGATGAGCGCGGTATAATCCACATCGATTACCTTCAAAACGGAAAAACAATAAATGGCGAATATGACAACTTACTGGACCGATTTAACGAGGACCCAATATGGCCAAGAAAAAAGTTCTTTTTCATCAAGATAATGCACGGATGCACACGTGTGCAGTCTCAATTGCAAAATTCCATGAATTGGGCTACGAATTGATACCTCATCCACCATATTCTCCGGATTTAGCCCCCAGTGACTATTGCCTATTTCCAAACCTAAAGAAATGGAGATTTAGCTCCAACGATGAAAGAAATGTCTATTTTATGGATTTCGAAAAATCCTACTTTTTCGAAGGGATACAAAAATTGGAAAAACCTTGGACTAAGTGTATTGAGCTAAAAGGCGATTATATTGAAAAATATTTTTTTTTTTTTTTTTGCAAAAAAAACCATGTTTTATTCAAAAAGTTACGGACTTATTGATCAGCCCTTGTATATTATTTTATTTTTAAATTTAAAAAAAATAAAACCGAAAGTTTATTATTCGATCTTTTATCATAAATTATGATATGAGCAAGATTATTCAAGTTCAAGATCATTTGTTTTTTCTTTAAACAAAAAAACCGTGCAATGTTTATTTATTAATTAAAAAATTTCTTCATCCGTTAATTTAATGCAGACTTTATCTACTGACATTCCTTACAGGTTTCATTTCTCGTCTCCGAAAATCTTCAGGGCACCAGACTGGTGCCACCAGTGTAGAAAGCGAAGAAGATTTACCCAAATTATAATATTTGAAGAAAAAGATCAAATCGCTTTACCTTTATTGTTTTATTTACTTGATGAGAAGTCAAAAGGAAATTGGAAGAATCGAACTAACTCAAATCAAAAATAAAACATTTTTAACAAATAAACATTGTATAGGCTAGAATCTCTAGTCCATAATACACTGTGTTGTTAGTGTTCATTAAATAAACAATAACACTTATTGGTGAGCTATCATCAACTTCTCAAACTGTATAGAATAACCAATTTTAAAATTCTGTTCTCAAAACTCAATTCCACTAAATGCCGCAAAAAACCCTATGGGAAATACTGCGAAAGTTTAAAAATCGAAACTTTTCACCAAGCAGCCATATGGAAATTACTTTTTCAGTGATTCTAGTAGTCCATTTTGTATTGGTTGGGATCTGATAGTTAAAAAGTATGAACAAAGAAATAAAGTAATAAAGTCTTGTAAGTTTCAAGTAATTTTTTTAATTTTTCGACTTTTTAATGGACATCAATTCTTTTGGTGAAGACGTTTCAACGTGAAGCATGTCCTAGCTTTTAATTATAGCCAACCTAACCTGTCCATCGTTCCTCTTAATTCATAAAATCTTGAGAAATAAATCTGAACTCAATTTCAACAGATGTAGAAACTTTTTTAAATAGATCATATATTTCAGCAAAATCAAGTCGAATTCCAAAGTAACGAGTAAAAAAAGGGGTTTCAAATATTAACAAAATCGAGGACTTAAATTTGGTTTGAACACTTAATGTTTTTATTCTACCATGATTTTGTATACTTTGAATATAGTTTTACTTCAGAAATACATTTTGTTTTTGTCTCAATAATATTTTGGAGGGTACTAAGTAATTCGCAAAGCTATTTATAATGCTAAAATGTTTATTTTTAATCCATGCAGCTACCCTCAAATACGGATTTGCATACTGATAATTGTACGGTAGGGTGTCCCGTTGCAAAATATAATGAAATAATTGCTTTAGGCACGGTGTGGCAGACTTGAAATATTTTTTAAAAAGTTCAACCATTTCTTACTGTTTGGTTCGCAGCAAAAAATAGTGCCTACCCAGAAGCGCTTCCGGAAGGCATTATTTAATTACGAAGCACTTTCAAAGCAAATAAAGAAGGCATGATTTTTGTTCGCGATGTGCCACTTGGTATGTCTCTTTTAAGCGCTTATTTCATGCGCTCTTAGAAGCAATAAATTCATGCCTTCTTAGTCAATAAGAAACGCTTTTTTTTGTATGTTGACAACATTAATGCTTCATGGTATGCATTCTTTATTGCTTCATTGAAAGCATTATTCACTGCTTCAAAGAAGGCATTCTAGGAAGCACTACAGAATGCCTTCCCTAATTGCTTCAAAGTATGCAATGCAGTGAAGCATTATTTTGGAAGCATACAAATGTAGTTACTGCTTACCAAATCCAGGTTATTCTATGAAAAAACATCAAATATTTGTATTAAAAATTGTTATTAAAAAATTTTGAGGTGAGTTAACCTTTTCTATCACAACTTTTTAATCCGACGACCGATTTTGATAATTTTAAATAAAAAATTGCTTATAATATCAATAATAATATCAACTGCTTATAATATGCAACAATACTTCAACATTGATGGAAGATTTAGCGTTTCAACAAACACACTGACGGACATCGATACATCATATTCGCTATTAATGCTGATCAAGAATATGTATATAGTTAGGATCCCAGAAAATTTTAGCGATAAGTTACAAAAGGAATGCCGAATTGTTACGAACTCTTCTGCACAATGGGATGAAGGGTTAAACAAGTTTGCTCTCCATTTTGTGATGAAAAATTACTAAAACCAATATTTCTTTTTTTTTGATTTTTTTTTTTTAATTTGAAAGTAAAATATTTATCGGGACATCCTATGATACAGATTGTAGTAGTTTCTAAATTTGTATAATATTTAAATTCCTCCATATCGTTAATACGTTGTGAGTATGCTAAAGGTGCACATATTCCAGTTAGATTTAATATTATATTTAGGTCAACTAAGTTTTGTTTGATGATTTAGTAGGGCTAAAATATAACCACAGACTAAATATATCTGCATGGACATATAAAGGGTATTTATTTGATCTCTATAGTTTTTGGAAAACAGTTTATTAATTTTTTAAAATGCGATTGCTATAATTAGCAAATGATTTTTCGCTAATATGAACCACTCACTGCCTAGTTTTGGGTAGTACTTGTACAAAAAAAAAAAAATAAAGTGCAATATTCTAAATCCAAATCCAGCAGACAATAGGCCTTTGGGCAGATTTTGGCAATAAATCTTTTTCTTGTGGGCAACTAATAAAATATGTTATATACCGATTTTGAAAACAACTTAAAAGGCACTCTTTAGAGAACATGTTTGCGAAAGTGAGCCATTAATAATAAGTATCTAAAAAAGTATAAAATACCCAGTGTAGAAATGGTAATCACATATTATTACTTTTCTCACCACCAGTAATGACACCCGTTGACTCTGTGTATTACTTAAAAACATACACATTTATAATGACATACTGATCACTAGTTAATGTTCTCGTTATTTCAATGCAGAAAAGAATACGTTACCCATAAGTACTTTATATTTATCGTTAATTTAAATGTAAATGTATTATCTATTGTAAAATCAATTTTTAGACTCTTTATTTTTTCCCTCTAGTAAGAACATATAAGTATAACTACTTATTTTAGATTTTTGTAGCGTTGTTGACTGACAAACTGGATTGGAATAACGTCTGGGTACATTTTATGGAAAAAAAAATTTTCGATAAACAAATATTTTTCTTAATAAATAATTTTTTTTTTAAATATATTTTAGACTCATTATTTTGTCTATACTGGTAAGCATATACATAGATACCCAGTTATATTTATACTTTTGTAAGGTGTTTAGTAATGACATGTCATTATTTTGCGAGACATGCTCATATAAAAGTAGTGAGATTTGTAATCAGAATTGTCAGTACTTGCCCTTAGAAAATATGTACTTGGCTGCAGACAAGCCAATAAGGCTTAGCAGGTTTTTAGAATTAGGAATGTATTATATTGTATTTAAATAAAACTGTCGTCATTTTTTTAAACTGAACTTTGCGTGTGGCTGGGTGTGGAACAATTAAAAAAATTAAAATAAACGATTCAACTAAAACATTAAAAAAAACTACTAAATTTTTCCTGCAAAAAAATGTTGTTATAAAAAAATATATAAGATATATTCATTATTATTCATTACAATTGAATTTAAACCGTCATAAAATTCTTTGCAGAAAGTAACCTTTTTGTTAAAATCAGAGTATATTTTTTTTTGTTTGAAATAATTTTTAATGTATTTTTTTATTTTCTTTCTGTTTAAACAATTTTAATTAAACTTTAAAATTATTTACATTATCAATTTTATGATAATGTTTCAGAATAAATAGTCAGATTTAAACAACAGAAACTAAATTATTCAACTTAACAAAGTAATAAACCCAATAAGAATTAATATCTAATCCAATTGAAATGAATTTAAAATATTTATTACTAATACCACTAATCATAAACAGTTATAAAAAAAACAACTACATAAATATTACAAAAAACAACAACAATGTGTTGATATTTGCTTTTGAACGATAATATAAAAAAATGTCAAGCAAGTTTCGAATTTAAGCAAATATTTAATTGATTCAATTAATTTTTAATTGACAGCTTTTAAAATTTTCCAGAAACCGATTTAATTGAAAAAAGTAGGGAAATATTTTTTACTGTGTAGGAGGGAATCATTCCATATACGATTCCTTGGAAGATTTTCAGCCCAAACGACTTCATGGAAATTATTTAGACATAAAATATTCCTAGGAAGTTGTTTTGAGCCATTGAAAGAATGTTTCTTTCCAATGACAAGCCAATGTTAAATTCATTCATCATTCAAGCCATCGATTAGAATCATTCATTGGCAGAACAGTTCTTGCGGTGTGTTTATTAATAAACACTAACCTCCGTATTCATAAAAATATTAAACAGCATTTCAAATACATTTTAGTTAAAACACAAATTTTAGTCTGAAAACTGTATTCATAAACAAATATTAAATTTCACACAAGGTTTGATATGAATACATTTTTTTTTTTTTTAATCTGAATTAAGATATTTTATGAATACGGGCGTAACAATACAGAGTATAATGACTAGAGATTCTAGCCTTTTCTCAAATAACACGGTGCTACAGTGAAAAAAAAACTTGTAAAACGACCTAGCGTGGGTTATAGCTATTGTACATTACAAATTGTGTCAAAAAATTTCAGAAACACCCTCAAATACAGAAGTTTATTCTAAAAAACCGTTTTCAGTAATGTTCGTCAACTTATCGACCTGTAACTCAGTCAGTTTTTGTTCGATATAAATTTTTTTAACGGGTTTGGAAAGAAAACTGATTACGCTTTAAAATGAGGAGCATTTTTTGATACATTTGTAAGTTATAAGTATTGTTGTTGTTAAGAATATCTACAAAAAAAAAACGAAAATTATAAACGTTTTTGATTTTAGTAGCTTTTCATTGCTTATGTTAATATGAAAGTTTATAAAAATGTATACCAACGTATAAAGAAAATTTAGTTCTTAGCAAAACGTGGTTTTAATTTTCAAATCAGATGAAAATTGTAAAAGTTATTCAACTTGTTAGATGTTGGTTAGTTCGGTTAAAGATCATGAATATTTTTTTTTCCATATTAACCAGAAAAATTATAATTTTATTTGTGATACACTCGGTATTAGAAATTGATGTTAAAACGATATAAATGTAAATAAAAAAAATATTATTATGTGGCAGATTGTTCCAATTATTAAAGAATTTAAAAGCCTGCATTGGTTTTCATATTTAGACAGCGAAAATATTGAGGTTGCTCGAACCTCTTATTCATTAAAATTTATAATTAAAATTAACCCAGCAAAAATTAGTGCCTTCCCAGAACGCTTTCCGGAAAGCATTACGTAATTACGAAACGCTTCTTTTATGTGCTCTTAAAGCAATAAATTCATGCCTTCTCAGGCAATAAGAAGCGCTTTTTTGTATGCTGTATTAATGATTCAAAAAAATTTTCATTTATTTTTGAATTAAGATTTGATTACAAAATTATACAAAATGAAAATTTATAAAATATCTTACACCGTCTTTAATTTATATGCTGTCACAGTTTCTCAACTTTGGTTGTCAATTATTTTCACTAGAGGGGCGATTTAAGGCAAACAAAACTGTAAAAATTACTAAATGAAGTTTGGTTGCCATTTTTTGGCAGTTTGCAAGGTTTGGTGCCATTAATTTAATGTACGAGTACATTTACATTGAAATTGTATATGCTTAACAATTAAAAAATTGTATATCAAACTTAACCTTTAGGAGTTTGATATTTTAAGTTGTGATGTTCATTTAAGATAATTTTAATAGATATTTTCAATGAATATTTTCAAGTTGATATAAAAATTCTGAGTAGAATGTTATGGATTTCAAAACAAAAAATCCCTTTTCCCACAACTTAAAAAACATGTTTTTTTTTACATGGGGCAATACATTGCTGTTTAATTTTTATTTTAAGAGGTGAGGTTAAGAAGAAAATAAACGGTTTTCTCAAAAAATTATAAAACACTATTAGTTTTCAAATCAGACTGCCTTTTTAATGGACACGCGTCATCAGTGACTTTAATTTAAAATTGTATTATTATTTGTGTCTTCTAATTGTCAGATTGTCTCTATATGATAAATTTTTACAACAACCTGCTGGCCGTAAGAATCGAACCTGCGTTTCTTCTTACATTACAAACGTAACAATACCCAGTAATGACCGCTTAATGAGTATGGCCAATTTTCTTTCCTATTAGCTATTCTGTTTTGTAAAGGGTGTTTTTTATAGAGGTATATAACTTTGAAATGGAATAAAACAAAGATGAAATATTTTAAATTGACATGAAATTTACTTTATTCGAAAGATAATCTTCTGGCATTATAATTTAAATATTACTTCTGGCATATGACCGCCTCGGCAGGCTCGGACGTAGTCTAATCTGGAAGTCGAATTTTCGATGACTTTTTCCAACATTTGTGGCCGTATACTGGCAATAACGCGGCGAATTTAGAATGGGCGTTGTGGTGTAATGGTTAGCGCGTTGGACTGTTACACAGATGGTCCCGGGTTCGATTCCCGGTGACGACAACATCAATTTAGAAAAATAATATGTATGAGTTTTCTATCACTTATATGTATCGCTGCGCCCACCTTCGGTGTTCCCATAGCACTAAACCCCACAGAAGTAAAATAATGAATCAGGGCTATGAAACAAAAAGCTTCAATAAATTCGCCAACTCTACATCAGGTGGCGAGCAACAACTGTTCTAAGTCTTATCATCTCGCGCAATTGCAGTGTTGCCATGTTTGAAGCCCTTCATCTTTCACCACCTTTCGTCTCTCCAATATTCCCTTTCCAAAGAAAGCAAAACATAAATTAATAGGAAGAATTTCCTGAGTGTTGCTCCTCTTTAAAAAAAAAAAGCTGTGTGACATGTTGCGCAGCTTTGTTGAAACCACAGCTCCTACACATCATGGTTGTTTAATTGATGAACGAAATAGTCAGTAATCATGGCTTCATAGCGGTAACCATTGACTGTAACGTTCTGACCAGCATCGTTTTTAAAGAAGTAAAAGAAATAGGCAAAATGGCAAAATAGCAAAACAAAATGTGTAAATAATAAAAGTTTAACATTAAAGTTTTATTCAATTTTCCTTTATTAAATTTTGATTGAATAGTACAATTGTTTGCTTTTTAAAGTTTTCAAAAATAACGATCTACGAATTTAGTCAAAATACAAGTTCCACATCTGCAGATGTAACAGCAGCATATTTAAAAGCATGTAATTCCGTATTGGTGGTCAATGTATGACTCCTTTTAATTCTTATTAAATAATATATTATATTATTTCAGTCAAAGTTTGTAGGTCACTATTTCGATTGAAAACTTATTAAATTTTTCAATAATTTCTTTTTGTTGGGATCTTTAATATAAGGTGGCGCAAAAATAACCTTCCGATGTTTTTTTTTTATTATGTATTTATTATGTATAGCAATTCTGATAGGAGGATTACTTTTGCGCCACCTTATATTTTGTTTAACGCAATCTATAACATCTTAACTTTCATTTATAGAGAGTAATTTTCTTTCAAATTTGGTGATGCTTAAGAAAGACATTTGAAGTTACTATTTATATAAACTAATCAGATTTTATTCCACGTTTTTGAAGTATCAATTTTTCATTGCGTCTAGACTCTGCATCGTCGTCACTGATAATATTTAATACGTCACAAATTTCATTGAAATTATCACAACAATATTTTCAGCTTTAATCCAACGTTTACTTAAAGTCGGACACATTGATTGTTACAAATTTTGGCCAGAGGGAGACTAGAAAGATATCAAAATTATAAACGATATGATGTAGATTATCTTAATCTTAGTTTAACGCAGTTTGTAACTAGAATACTGATATTGGAATTTTTATTTAATTTGCTTTATTCAGTAAATACCGAAATTCTGAAGTAGAGAAAGTTTTCCGGTAAATGTTTGTTAATAAAATTGGAAATGGTGGACAAATTCGTTATTGGTTTAGCTAAACGAAGTTTAACCGACATCCTAAAAACTAGGCCTTAAGTGTTAAACTTACCTTTAGACATACTGCAGCACAATTTGCAATATGTGAATTGATATCTTCAAAACTTCAACGTATAAAGATTACTACTCTACAATCTGGCAATTTTAAGGTAAACTGTGTATTTTTAAAGAAAAATCTAAAAATATTGCAGGAAGGTAGAAAATGACATTTAATGGCATTTTTGTAAAATAATTGAAAAAATGGCAAATGTTGTAGTTTATGGCAAATGCCAAAAAAACATGCCATAGTAATAACACTTGGGTATGATGTAGAGCGGAAAATCTAAGTTAGACCAATGTAATTCCCTATGGGGAATGAGGAGTCAATTGACCTAAAAGTGACTGGTTAAAGATTGACTTATCTCAGGACTGGTATAATTTAATACTGAAGTGGGTTAAGGAGTGTCAATTGTCCTAAAATTACCAATACTGTGCCAGTTAACCGGAATGCTTATTAACAAGAAAAAGCCAGTTGGCCAGAATTTTACAAATTAGAAGCTGTTTAGTTTTCGTTTATTTTTATACGACATGGGCCTTTAGCGACAGTCTTGTGGTATGCCCATCTTTGGTTAGTCCTGTGGCATGCCACTATGTGGTTTAAAGCAGGACAAATGACCCCCTCCTATGACAAGCCAATGTTAAAATTACCAGTTGTTTACATAGTGTAGGGCTTAGCAGAGGACTGGTCTCTGGCACGAAGGGACTGATCCTGTAGCGCACGCAGGACCGGTCCCATTCCCCATAGAGTTTTTACCTGCCGAATGCCATATTCGGGGTTAAAGCGTGGTGTCAAATGTGACCAAAATTTAAAAAATTTTTGCGTTGTTTACGTGGTAGTTCAAAAAAACAAATATATGCAAATTTGGATACCCACTTTAAAAGGTATTTCAATAATCTATTTGGTGGAGAAAAAAAAACATTGAAAATTTCTCAAACAAAAAAGTTTTGAACAAACTTCAAACCTCTATTTCTTGCCTAAGAAATATACCTGCCCAATCTTCGATTGTTCAGTTATATTTGTTAGGTAATATTTCTTAATTTTGTCCTCTCTTTCACTTACCCAGGTTTTATTAGAGGTTCGGTAGTCCGCTTAGGGATAATACCCTTGTCAGCTTAAAACTCCCTTGCAATTCAGTTCCTAAATTAGTTATATTTATTTAGAACCTTTTGCTGCAACTACAATTCCACTTAATCGTGATTTACTGTTATTTCATTCACTTACAAACATGTTGGTTAAAGTTATCATAACTAAAGGCGTTGACAATGTGTTGCTGTGGTATATTATATTTGTTAAACAATTTACCTGAGGCCAGCTGCATTTATATGTTGCACTACTGCCTGAAGTTCATTTGTTGTGCTTGTGTTTATTTTATTTTTTGAATGCAACAAAAATCAAGGGATACAATTTGTACAAAAAGAACATTTTATTTGTATGTGTGGTCGTTATTTGTACATTTTTTGAATGCAAAAGAAGGGTCGTTATACTTGATAATTAATTTTTTTGTGTAATCCTTTGATCGAAAGGATTTAAACATTGCCTTGTATTATTTAAATTGCATGTTGGTTAAAAAAAATATGTTAAAAATAAAGTTTTGTAATTATTTCCGATTGGAAGTAAAATATAAACTGGAAACTTTTAAGGTACAGTTTTCCGGTTTAAAATTGTTAAAATTTGTATTAACACAATTTTTTTTTTTCATTTGATAAATTAATAAAATTACTATTTATTTGTAGTACAATAATATCGAAACTAAAGCTTTCAGGACTTAATTCGTAGACTCAAAATATTATGTTTGTAAAATCATTAGAGAAAATCTTTGAATTTACTAAAAATATTTATGTTTTTGTTCTTTTCTGTTTCACCTGCCCTAGTTGACCTTCCGTGAAATTTTTACTTATTTTATATAAATTTCAAGGTCTTGGGATTCCGCAACTTCCCAGCACAAACTGTTCAGCCAAAGAATGATTCTAATTGAGCAACTTCATCGATGAATTTAACATTGGCTTGTCATAGCAAGGAATCATTCTTGAAATGCTGAAAAACAACTTCCCAAGACTATTTTATGCGTAAATAACTTCCAAAGAAGTTGTTTAGGCAGAAAACTTTCAAAAAATCATATTTGGAATGGTTCCTTCCTATGACAAGCCAATGTTAAATTCATCGATGCTTCGAATGCTTAACAGAAAAAAATTTAGCTGGGTTATTAACGGCAAAACTCGCACTCACAATATTTTATAGTTAGAAACAAACGAATTTGTACATTAAAACTATAGAAAAGTTGTTAAAAACAGGACTACTGATTTTTCGTTTAAAACAATAGTAATTTCCAATTATTTTTAATTGTTAAAAAATTAACTAAAAATATCGATAAAAAGAAAGTACTTTCGTTTATTTTAACTATTAAAAAGTAAAAGCTTAATCCGTTAAAATAAACGACGTTCGTTTTTTTTGACTATCAAAAAATTACCGAAAATCCATAAAAATAAAAGATTTTCCATTATTTTGACAATTAAAAATTTAACTCCCAAAACTTAAAAATAAACGATTTTCCTTTATTTTAACCATCAAAATTTTACCCCCAAAAACGTAAAAATAAACGATTGTCGTTTATTTTAGCTATCACCAAATTTAATTTAAAATAAATAAAAATGCATTATTTACATAATGTATTATATATGTACATAATAATATATGTTAGGATTTATTTTTAAAACTAAATAATAAGATTAATTGAATAATAATTAATTGAGCGAATGGCGCCTAACATTTATATGGCAGCATAACGAAAAAGGATGACCTTTGAATTCATCTTTTATATAATATGCAAATAACTTAAAAAACTATGTGTTTGTAAAATAAAAGACAATTAAAATCTAAAGAAAAACTATAGTGATGGTAAATAAAATATTTGGTTTAGTACTAAAGTAAAAAGCACTTTTGTAAACATTTTGGTACCTTTTGATTTAATTTAATTGTTAAGGTACTCTTGCAATACTATTGCACATATTACTGACAATTTTATTATCATTCAATGTAGCCAACTCAATATTAAATATTTAACACATATCTTGTGCAGACACAAAACCTTTTTGATTTTTTCTAACCTTCCAATATGACATACACACGGGTAATTTGTTGCAAACTAGCAAAAGTTGCACAAGAATATTGCTTAATTTTAAATTTACATTAAACATTGATGCGCTTTATCTTGTTTACCTAAAAAACACTAGACTTTTACCATATTGCTAATTAATTTTCTTGTATTCAAATAATCAGCTAACACATGTTCTATACTGCGAAAATTATAATCCTAACTTTTCGTTTTATTTTATATATATTAAACTTTGTTATTTGTACATGAATAAAGAAACTCAGAGTTTTACTCTATCTCTAGCATGCTGTCTCTTCATCTCCTAGATGTCATCTAATAGATGTGCTTTAACATATAAATTTGGAACAGTGAGGGAACTCCATCTCTGTTCTAATATGCACATTATGCACCGTCAATACTGCTCAAGGATGAGAAAGTGCAAATTTGCATCGTGTGCAAATAACCACGCTGAATACCCTCAGTAAAATAAAAAAAGTAAAACAAAATTTACTGAAACAAAGCACTTAATCGCCAGCTGGGCCACTTTGGTACTTTTTGGACTGAAAATGTAAATAAGTAATTTATTTACCATCCCCAGTTCATGCATATGAAAAACGTTTGAGAGAACTTTTAAAAAAAAAGATTACTGTGATTTTTTTTTTAAACAAGTAGATTTTTTTTAAACATGTAGATTTTAAACGAAAATATTAACTGCTACAGAAAATCCGTATTAATTCATAGTTTGTTTTTTAAATAACAGGCAAAAAAGTTGAAAAATATGTTTCTTTGTATTTTAATAGTTATTCAGTTAAAAACAAACTTTACGGATTACTTTTTAAATAAACTACAATCGGTAACGGTAAAATATGTTAAGAATATTTTTTTAAATTTTGCTAAAGAAACTTGCCCAAGCAAAAACAAATATTTTGTGAATTTTCGAATATGCGAAAAATGATAACATCTTATTGTGACATATTAGATATGATCTGATACAATTAGATATTATTTGATACAATTAGATCTAGTTCGATAACATTAGACATACTTTGAAACAATTGTATCCCAATTTTGTATTCATCCAAATGTATTATATTATTTGTAATGTGATCCAATTATGTCTAATAAGATGCAATTGTATACAAATATATGCAATTACATGTAGCATATGAAATCTTATATAGATCGATATGTAATTATATATTTTTAAATATTGCTCTATATGAAGTATAATATAAAGAAACTCGTGTAAAAATAGGTATATCTACTCATATATAATATGATTAAGTCATATCTGACTTTAACACATTACGGCTTATATCATCATATACAAATCCATCTGATAATTTTTATATGGCACTTGATATTATTATATGTCTCCATAACTTACTCCATATATAACTACATTACCTATATAATACTAATGCAAATATATGTAGTGATCGATATGATTAGATATGGTACAATGCTAAGTCTTATTAAACTATATGTGACGTCATACTAAATTTTAGAATTGACTACAGTACTCCTTGCTTTTTTAGTGTCTGTGGCAATGTGTTTAGTAATGGAGTAATGAAAATTGGCAAGGATATATGTAAGCTGTTTAATGGCAATGTATATTTTTTTCTGGAATGTTACCCACCACATTTTATAGATTTTTCTTACACTCATAGAAATAATCCAGTAAAAATAGCAAAAAAAGCTAGTAAAATTAGTTAAAAATTACCTTCCAAATTGCTAAATTTGTTTGATTTGTTTTTGCTAAATATTAATAAAACAAGAGCATCAAAAATAAACGTGTTAACTTTACAAAAAAATAGTTGTATGCGATGTGAAGTTTATTTAATTGAAAATAGCATTTTACACTGTAAAATTAGCAAAAATTTTTACTAAATATTTGTGGACTCAAAATAGCAAACACTAACTGTAATGTTAACAACATTTTTGCTATATTTATCTCAAATTTAGTAGAATGCTAATAATAGTTTATTTTGCTAAAATCCACAGAAATTTTTGGTTAAAAAATTGTAGTTTGATGATTTCATAGGGCCAGACTTTATTTCACATTAAAAAATCAAAAAAAAAAAATTTAAGAAAATACTAATATTTAGTAAATGTTTTTGCTGATTTTAGCAGATTTTTTTGCTACTTTCAATTAACAAAAATTTAGCTCAAATATAACTAATATTTACATGTTTATATCTTTGAGTGTAGTAACTGAGAGATTTGCATTCTCATTATTTTATAACTTTTATGCTGTTATTGATTTTATATAAATTCTTTTTCAAAAATAATTAAAAAAAAAATCTGACCATATTTTGTATTTCCCTTAGGTAAGGTAAAGCTTAACCTGGATGAATCGGCATTTTAGCAGTTACCAATTGGTTTGAAAAAGTAGATGCGGATTTATAAATATATTTGTTATAAATATCTGCAACTTTAAACTATTTTTAATTTGTGTGCTATCCTTTTCAAAGTACATGTAAAATATTGTTTTAAGCCACCTCCGACTATTTTTTTCTTGCATCGTTGCCGTTGTTTTTTTTTTCTTGCGCCACAGCCGCCGATTATTTGGTCGGCTTGTTCCCTGCTCGTCACCAATCAGAGATTGTCGAAAGGTTGCGATTGAGTAGATTAGATAAGATTATATGGCACTATGCACCGCGACCAACTTAGGTCTTTTGTGCTGCCTAAAGTTACCCTAAAGATTCAAGCTACCTATAAAGCCAATAATCCTATTAGGCAAAATCTTCATAATGTCCGAAGGGGAGACAAAGCGATCGCCAAGAAACTTGGCACGCCTTTTACAAAGCCTCGGACATTCGCAAAGAACATGCTCCGATGTCTCAGCTACCAGTTCGCAAAACCTACACTCATCCGTGTCCGAAAGACCCCTTTTGCGCAGGTGGTATCGGAGATTGCAGTGTCCAGTCAGGTAAGACACCAAGGTTCTCAAGTCACCCCTCCCCAGGGACAAGAGTCTCCTCGATCCTGCACTGGAAAAAGAGAGAGAATTCTGATTCCCTTCACGACCCGAGCTTCTCCCTAACATACCCCAAAGGTATACCACAGAATGGTTCAGGGCAATAAAGAGCCTTCGGGCCCCGCAATTAGCAAGACAATCTGCCCTCTCGTTGCCCTCATGCCCCTCGTGACCAGGAACCCACCCTAAGGTAAGCGAGTTGCGCCCCGCCAAGTCGGTTAAGAGCCAGAATGCATTCCATGACCAGACCAGATGACACCTCATAGGACATTAAAGCCTTTAATGCCGCCTGACTGTCAGAAAGAATGTAGATGTGAGATCTAATAGTGCCCCTTCGTAGACACTCCTCCGCGCAGACACAGATAGCAAAAATCTCTGCCTGAAAAATGGCGATTGAGTATGTTGCCATTCTAGCTTCCTGAATGGCAACTGCTGCTATCATCTGCGAAAGAGTAAATAGAGTTAAAAGTTTGACCAAGAAGGTCACTAAGAAAATTAATGAATAAGAAAGGAATACAGAACCTCGCGGTACCGCTGTATTCAACTGAAACTCTTTGAATGAGACCCCGTATATAACAACACATATAGTGTGATTTCTGAGATTTTCTCCATCAACTTGGGGATCACAAAGCATTTTGCAATTGGGCGATAATTTCCTACCAGCATGAAGGAAAAACCGCTATTTTTTTTCTTTTGAATTTATGTTTTTCGTGGAATTTGTTTTCCAAAAGTTTCCACAAAATTTATTTTTAATTTTAATTTCTACGAAAATTTTTCAAAACTTACTTTTTCACAAAATATTTTTCTTCAAATTTTGTTGCGCTAAATTTTCATTCACCAAATTGTTACTGTCAATTTTTTTGTCAACTCAATGGATGGGGATTACACAAAATTCACCATTTCAGACTTAAATGGTTTCATATGTTCCTTGTTGTATTGCACAAATATACTTCAAATTAAGTACCAAAATCAAATGTTCCCACTTGTGTAAAGAAATTATAATTATGCTCGTATATGTAGCATAAATTCCTTACATAACTCCTAATTATAATCTGCATAATCATATAAAAATAATTGTAAAACATTTCTTATGAGCCATTACTAAAATATGGCACAAGTAACCCAGCAAGATATTCTGAAATGGTAGTAGGAACCAACTGTTGCATTATTGGTTTCTCCACCGGTGAATTTGGTTGAAAGTTGATGCAAAGACAAACAATTCTTGTGTTTCAAATCAGAAGCAGTTCTAGAACTAGTTCTGAGACATTTAAAAGGGTGTAGTAGAAATCATTTTTGTTTCGGACCATATGTTATAGAAGTATTTCCTGTTGACTAAAAACCCTATAAAATCAACTACTTGAGTTCCTCCACCCTTTCCGATTTCAACCAAACTTGGAACAGAAATTGTAAATCATCCCAGCAAAACATTTTGCTTATCCAGAAGCACTAATGAAAGGTATTATTTAATTACCGAGCGCTTTCGAAACAATTCCAGAAGGCATGATTTTTGTTCGCGATGTCCCATTGGTATGTCTCTTTTTAGAGGGTGAAAAGTACTTTCTTTATGTGCTCAAGGAAGCAATAAATTCATGCCTTCGTAGAAAATGAGAATCGCACTTTTGTATATTGACAATATTAATGCTTCATTGTATGCATTATTCACTTCTTCAAAAGAAAGCATTCTGGGTAGCACAGAAAAATGCCTTCCCAATTGCTTTATTGCATGCAAGACGGTTAAGCGCATTTTTGAAGGAACAATAATGTTATTACTGCTTACCAAATCCAGGTTATTTTTTGCTGTTATAAAGGGTGTCCCAAGAAGAGCGCAATTTTTAAATTTTAAATAAAACACAGATATTTAAAAAAAAATCGTGAAACTTTATTATATCGTAAAGTAGACAGAATGAGGTTATGTAAGGAACAATATATCGTGCAGATGGCCCCCGCGGCTTTGCTGGCATGCACGCGATCTTTTAATGAAATTTTCAATGACCGTTTTGCATGAATGCTGCGGTATTTCATTAATGCAGCGTCCAATTTCCTCTTTTAAGGCTTGAGTCGTCGTCGGCTTATTCGCGTAAACCATCGACTTCAAAAAACCCCAAAGAAAAAAATCTAGTGGTGTTAAATCGCACAATCTAGGCGGCCAATTCTGATCTCCAAAACGCGAAATAACACGACCGGGAAATGACTGATGCAGCAATTGAATTGTTTCTCTGGCTGTATGACATGTGGCGCCGTCTTGTTGGAACCACATGCCCTCCACATTCATTTCTTCAATTCTAGGCAAGAAAAAACTGGTTATCATTTCACGATACCGAACGCCATTGACTGTGTGCGCTTGACCTGCCTCATTTTCATAAAAAAAGGTCCAATGATTCCTCCAGCCCAAAAACCACACCACACAGTGACACGTTGAGGATGCATTTGCTTCTCGTGAATCACTCGAGGATTTTCCTCACCCCAAATGCGACAATTCTGCCTATTGACGAAGCCATCAAGATGAAAATGGGCCTCGTCACTGAAGATGATTTTATCGGCAAAATCAGCATTTTCCATTTCACCATTTTGGTAAAACAATTTCACAATGAGAATGCGTTGTTCATTCGTGTCGCGCTCCATTTTTACTAACCTCGTACCTTCTACTAGCAAACAATAAAAATTGTTCGAATGTCAAACAATGACACTTCGAATGTTGCCAGATTTAAAAATTGCGTTCTTCTTGGGAAACCCTTTATAACTAAAACATTGCCAAATTTTGGATAGCTAGTCGCAGGGGATATTGAAATATCGCGTTTCAAATTATGAAAAATATTCGAAAATTTCACAAAAGTTGTCGTACATAAATATGGCTTTCTTAACGGTGAAATTTATGTAATTCGCTAAAAAATTTTTTCAAAATTTCAAAGCTACTGTTATTGCGGTTTAACTAAAATTATAAAAAACAACAATTCTTGGAAGATAAAATGCAATTTTTTTATTTTATTTAATTAATTAATAATCATATAATTACAAATTATATACTATTACCCTAACCGAGCACTAGCTACTATGACTTTCGGCGCGTTGAAGCGAAAACAGACCAGCCCCTCTGGTGGAAATCGAACCCACGACCCCCGCACTGATAAGCCAGCACGCTACCAACTAGCCTACAGGGGCGCACTGCATTTTTTTGGCTTTAAATACGCTGTGTTTCAACACAAACAAAAAAAAAAAAACAAAAAAATGTTAATTATAAATTATTGCCCTATGCCGCTGCAGACCAGCTCTTACGGAATCCAAAGTTATGAATAAAAATGTAAAAACTATAATTAAAAAAACCGATAACTCAGGAACCCGCAGGAGTACCATATAGAATAATTTATAGATAAGTTTTTAAAACTTTTTGGAAAATCATGTTTTGGAAATACAGCGTTTTCAACCACGGATTTATAAAAACTACATTTTGCAGTCAAAAAAGTGAATAACTTTTCTGTATTAGTAGAACCAAAATTTAAGTACACTAAGAATATCATGTAGCTAAAGATTACAGCAATTGTAGTCAAAAACAAATGAAATTTCACTTAAAGAAATGACGACGAACATTTTATTAAATTCAACTAACATATGCCATTTGTTTTTTACTGTTCAAAAAATTGTATTAAAAATATACCACATGTATTAGTAAAAATAAACAATCATTTATTTTTTTTATTTTGTTAAATAACAAAAATCTACTGTAAAAAATGTATGTAAAATCATAAAACAGTCATTTGGTGTGGTTTGTTTTTTTTTTGTTAATGAACTAAAAGGTTAGTAAAAAATTTAATTTGTACTACAAAAGACTGAAATTTACATTAAAAATAAAGAAATTGTATTAGAATCCAACAACTACACACTTTTAAAGCAGAAGTTCCCAGAGTGTAGGTTTTATATGAGCTTTCAATGACTCTCGTAGCTTGGACATTTATGTACGACTAATTTTGTGAAATTCTCTATTTATTTTTTTTTTTGTCAAATTTTTAGATATTTCCACAGCCACAAGATCTACCAATCAAAAATTTGGGCTATATCATATTTATATGATACTTATCTTTCATTCTAGAGGTCGAGGTCAAAAATTCGATTTTTTTTATAGTTCTATATGGAATGAGCCTGTTCGAAAACGTTTTTAGAAATTTCACAAATAATTAACAATATAAACTGATTAAGGCTCATGAGAAATAAGACACACAAATATCGAAATAAAATTTCTAGTCAATTATTGCATTTATAATTGAGCAAATAAACATTAAAGTACGCACGAGCAATAATCTGTTGTTATTCTGTGCATAAAATATTCGAATACAATTTTAACAGAATAAACTAAAATAATGATGTACTATTGAATACAATAGCATTGAATGAATGACTGGATGGATGAATGAATTGAATATAAGGAAAAAGGGCTGGAATAAGAGAGAGAAGTACACAGTAAGCAACATTTAAATATACGCATTAAACTTCATTTATTATTTATTTAACACTTCTGTGGTGTAATGGGGAGCGCGTTGGACTATTACACAGATGTTACCCGGGTTCGATTACCGGTGACGACAACATCAATTTAGAAAAATAATATTTATGAGTTTTCTATCACTTATATGTATCGCTACTCCCACCTTCGGTGTTCCCATAGCACTTAACCCCACCGAAGTAAAATAATGAATCAGGGCTATGAAACAAAAAGCTTCAATAAATTCGCCAACTCTACATCAGGTGGCGAGCAACAACTGTTCTAAGACTTATCTACTCGCGCAATAACAGTGTTACCATGTTTGAAGCCCTTCATCTTTCACCACCTTTAGTCTCTCCACTATCCCCTTTCCAAAGAAAGCAACACATTAATTAATAGGAAGAATTTCCTGAGTGTTGCTTCTCTTTTAAAAAAAAAAAATGTTTAAAATTATACCTCATATATTATGTCTGTTAGGTTAAATTGACCCAATTTTAAAATCATTAAAAATAATGCTTGTTTTTAATTAATATTTTCCTTCAAAATAACAAATTTAGAATTATTTTCAGCGATAATAGTAAAAAATAGAAACATTAAAAAAAAAACGTATATCAATTCTCAGGATTTTAAAAAATTACCTCAACATTTTTGTTTGCTTCTTATTAAGGAAAACTGAACAACTTTTGAAATACTAACACTGTGGACCATTTTCGGGATCATTGGCGGTGGGGTGAGAAATTGCAAGTCAGAGTCAAAGTAGTAGGCCAGTATAGTAAAACCTCCAAAGGGTTTGGAGTTCTAAGGCCAACCGTTTTGTTTATGACCTTTTTTTATTTTGATATCCTCCGCCATGTTTATGATATTTGTTCCCACCACCATATGTGATGAGGGTATTCATGGAGCGAAAACGCAATAAAGACTGCTCATTTTTACCTAGATTAATGGACATCTTCTCGAAAAGTTTGATATTCAAAATGTCCAGCGGATCAATAGTTATGATTGAAAATGTGATGTTAGTAATGCAATGTTAGAAGGGATTCATATTTAAAATTTACTAAATTTGTATGGAAAATTTGGAGGTAATTTCACCTTTTTACTCATAATTTTTGATCCGCTGTTTCGATTTTGTACATTTTCAATGCCAAACTTTTCGCGAAGATGTTCATCAATCTTGCTAGCAGCCTGTATTGCGATTTCGCTCCGTGAATACCCTCATCACATATGGTGGCGTGTATAAAAATGTAATGGTGTAATGGTTAGAGCGTTGGACTTTTACACAGAAGGTCCCGGGTTCGATCCCCGGTGCCGGCAACATCAAATTAATATGTATGAGTTTTTTCTATCCCTCATACGTATCGCAATGTCTACCTTCGGTGTTCCCAAAGTAAAATAATGAATCAGGGCTATGAACCAAAAAGCTTCAATAAGTTCGCCAACTCTCCATCAGGTGGCGAGCAACAACTGTTCTAAGACTTATCATCTCGCGCAATTACAGTGTTGCCATGTATGAAGCCCTTCATCTTTCCCCACCTTTCATCACTATACTATCCCTTTCCAAAGAAAGCAACACACTAAATATAGGAAGTATTTCCTGAGTGTTGCCTCTCTTTTTACAAAAAAAAAAAAAAAAATATGAAGGTCATAAACAAAAAGTTTGGCCTGGTACCTTTTGGACATTTTTCTATAATGGCCTAGTACTTTCAAGCTGACTTGGAATTCCTCACCACCCAGAATGACCGTTGCACTGTGTAATGGGAATTAGATGACATTTTTGTCAGGACAAGTAACTACAAACTTATATTCCAATTTTCGGCTTCCACTGAATAGCACAAGATCAAATATGGAATTTACAGTTGTGAAATCTTTATCAAAATTAGCCACTTATGAAATGACTATAAGAAAATTTCTTCACCAATTTTAAGCATTTTTACACACATCGCATGTTCAGCAAACTTAACAAAAAATATATAATATACTGTATTGAAACCAAGTTAGGTATTAAAATAAAAATAAAATTGTATTTTTCGACCTTTAATTGTGTAAATGTAAATGAAAAAGGTATTCAAGTTCGAGCGTTCTTTAGTAGAATATTTTCATTTTATTTATTAAAACTTTTTATAGTTTGGAACTTATAAGCGATCGTCGTCCGATTCTTTATAATAATTAATCATTTTTTATAGGAGGGAGATATAATAACGCAGTAAAAAGCAATTTGTGATATATTTATTGTTAGCAAGTTTTTTGAAAAATAGTAATTTATTGAAACAGGTCCGGTGTTTCAAAGGTTATATGCTCATTTGGTTAGGGACGTATGAAAAAAATGTTCTAATGATAAAAATTTGTTGTGAAATATGTGCTTTTTATTTTTAATTAAAAGATCTTACCCAGAAATTTCCGAACTTGTAAACACTTTAATATGCAGAAAATTACTCAATTCAATTTTTTAATTATAAATAAATTATATTGCGCCTAATAAGTGTATAAAACGTCTGAATAAGGTTATTGCATAAAGGGACCTTTGCTGTAAATGTTTGTAGTTGTTTGAGTTGTATGCAGTATCTTTATTTTTTAAGTGAAAAAGCAGTAATTTGTCGAACAAATATAATTTTTGACTAAATTTGTAGTTCATTTCAAAAAACAAACCACAGCAAATTACTTTATTATAATTTTTCATTACTTTTTACCATAGTTTTTTATTAAAAAAAAACAAAACAAATAAATGTTCGTTTATTTTTTACTACAATTGTGGTTCATTTTTTGAACAGTAAAAAACAAATGCAAAAGTTAGTTGAATTTAGTGAAATGTAAGTCGTCATTTTTTTAAGTGAAATTTCATTTGTATTTACCTTCGTTTGCATTGGTCTTTACCTACATAGTACTCTAAGTTTGAGACATCATTACATTTTTCTACCAAATTTCGTACAAAAAATTCCCACAAATCGATGAGTGGTATAAAATGGGTTTAGTATACGCAGTTGTAAACATTTAATTACTTTGTTAAAGGAGTTGGAGCAGAAAAAGTGTTTGTAATTTTAAAAGTATAGTAAATAATTCGCCGATTTTATTCAATATAAAACAGCACAAATTTCCAAAACTTTAAAAAAACATTAAAGTTTACTCACTACATGAGAACTAATAGAGCTTGCAGTTAAAGATTATAACCATTGATCAAAAATAATAAAGAAATATAGAGTATGGCCTCGAACTTGAATAATTTTCATTTCATTGCACAATTAAAGGTCGAAAAAAACATAATTTTTATTTGAATAAAAATTATATCAACTTGTATAAAAGACAAAGTACAGTCTAGTTTACTCCTCCTGTTTTGTTTATAAACTAAACAAAAAATACAACGGACGGAAAAAACAAAAAACGTGTATTGAACATCCACCAGAGGTGGACCTTGCACATAACAAACAAGTTTTCAATTTATTTTTTGATCAATGGTTATAATCTTTAACTTCAAGCTCATATATTAGTTCTCATGTAGTGAGTAAACTAGTTTATATGAATGTTTGATGTTTGGCATGGTATTGTTACCGCTTTCAAAACGTGTTCTGATGATGGGAACTTAGAAAATTCCCGAAATAGACCTATCAGCACATTCCTGAAAGGGTCAAATAATAAATTTGAAAACAAAAAACTCTATAGATTATTTGTTAGGACAATATCCTAATAAAGAAATATAGAGTATGGCCTCGAACTTGATAAATTTTCATTTTCATTAAATTACAGTATTGTAGTATTATCGGGAAAATCGTTTTTCTAAAGGACTTATTGTTGCTCCAATCTGATTTTTTTTTTGTTTTTGAGGAGATATTGAGCAATCTGCATCGAAAAATTTAAGAAAAAATTGTATGCATTTTTGAGATATTAGCAAATTCAGAAAAGTTTTAAAAGCGTATATATCAAAGCTCTACATATCTCACAGAAGACAATATATGCTTTAAAATGAGATATTCAATTTTAAAATATGCCTTCAATAATTACGACCTGTATATGTTTTTATAAATTTTTAAAAAATATAAATTTTAAGCTGCGATAATACGCGAACAACAACGAATATAAAAAATAAATTAAATTACTGTTTCGTCAGACTAATTAGAAGAATACATACATACATGAAGTGGAAAAAGTATGGAATTA
>CM037853.1:53563863-53628747 GCA_021234595.1 Delia radicum
AAAAGTTTTAATCATCGCACGGTAGCGCTCGCCATTAACAGTAACGCTCCTGCCTTCATCGTCTTTGAAAAAGTACGGTCCAATGCTGCCACCGGCCCATAATCCACACCAAACAGTATATTTTTCGGGATGCATTGACAGTTCTTGCAATGCTTCTGGCAGCTCTTCACACCAAATACAGCAATTTTGCTTGTTCACGTATCCATTCAACCAGAAATGAGCTTCGTCGCTGAACACAATTTTCCGATAAAAAACTTTGCTAGCGCCCATTCACCAAAAGTTAGCCGTTTGTGGTAGGTCGTGTGGCTTCAATTCTTGCATCAGCTGTATTTTAAAAACTTTTACACCCAAATCCTTCCTCAAAATGTTCCACGTAGTGGAGTAACATAGAACCATTTTCTGCGAACGGCGCCGAATTCATAATTCACGGTCATCAACAACACTGGCAGATACAGCTGCGATATTTTCCTCTGTCCGTACTTACGTATGCGTGTTAGTGGTCTAATATCCAATAATGTAAATTTGGTGCGAAATTTAGTCACAAGATTCCGACTAGATGCCTCAGAAGCTCGCCCAAACTTACCATGAGTTTGAAGAAGTGGAAGAATGATTTTTTAAGAAGACACGAACTATTGCAAATTTCGAAAAAAACACGTATTTTCTTATATCAACTACAGATTAAAATATGAAAATTTTTCATTTCTATCACAACAATCTCCGTACAAAATAGTTTAAAAAACATTTCATACATATGTCTTTGGCTGAACTATAAAATTCTTTTAAAAACTGCCCAGCTCACGAGATCTTAATGCAAGACACGAAATATTTTGCGAAATCAAAATATTTTGAGGGGTATATTTTGAGGGGGTAGACAAAGATGAGTCGGTGTTATAATAACATCTTCCCGGGTAAAAATTTTAATATGGAGTCTAATAAAATTATATCTCATTGGATAAGTTCCCATATATAAATACATACAAATTGATCCGAAAGATGGGTCATCTATTTATATCAAATTCGATATAATTTTATAGAAAATTAACCAAGATTTTTCCATATCCGGGACATCAAATTATATCTAATTAGATATAAATATATTTGATTTTATAAAATGTTATCCGATAATAGGTATGCTTTTTAGTTATAACTTGAAGTTATGCTCAAAAGTATTTAAGTTTAAAATTTAAATTTCTAGAAATCAAGAATTCTAAACATCCACATTTTTTTAATGAAACAACGAAAAATGTTCAAAAATGGTCAGGAACAAATTTGGTGTTTAAAAAAAATATATAATTAAATGTTTTTGTCTTATAAAATGTACAAATTTTTTATTTAAATTTATATAAAAGAAATCACTTTAAAATAATTTCGTTTATAATAGTAATATGGCTATATGTGATGCTATATGTAATAAAGTCTTAACTAGCAGATAACTTAATCTGATATTGAATTTTACCAATATATGTATGGGTTTATATATAAAATTATAAGTAAAACTTTTTTAGTATGACGTCACATATAGTTTAATAACACTTAGCATGGGACCATATATAATCATATCGATGACTACATATATTTGGATTATTATTATATGGGTAATGTAGTTACATATGGAGTAAGTTATAGAGACATATAATACTATCAAGTACCATATAAAAATTATCTTTGTAAAAATAATCAGATGGATTTGTGTATGATGATATAAGCCGTAATGTGACTCCATTCAAAGTCAGATATGACTTAATCATATTATATATGATTTACCTATTTTTACACGAGTTTCTTTATATTATACTTCATATAGTGTAATATTTAAAAATATATAATTACATATCGATCTATGTAAGATTACATATGTTACATGAAATTGCATATATTTGTATACAATTGCATCTTATTAGACATAATTACATATAATATGATACATTTGGATAAATACAAAATTAGGATACAATTGTTTCAAAGTATATCGAACTAGATCTAATTGTATCATATAATATATAATTGTATCCGATCATATCTAATACGGCACAATAAGATGTTATAATTTTTCGCATATTTGAAAATTCACAAATTATTTTTTTTTGGCAAGTATCTTTAGAAAAAATTAAAAAATACTCTTAACATATTTTGTAACTACCAAATTTTGTCGTTAATAACCCAGCAACATTTTTTTCTCTTCGTATTAGGCATTCGAAGCATCGATGAATTTAACATTGGGTTGTTATAGGAAGGAAGTCTTGGTTGTTATAGGAAGGAAGTCAAATATGATTTTTTGAAAGTTTTCTGCCTAAACAACTTCTTTGGAAGTTACGGAATTCCAAGACATTGAAATTTATATAAAATAAGTAAAAATTTCACGGAAGGTCAACTGGGGCAGGTGAAACAGAAAAGAACAAAAAACAGAAATATTTTTAGTAAATTATAAGATTTTCTCTAATGATTTTACAAATATAATATTTTGACTCTTCGAAGTAAGTCCTGAAAGCTTTAGTTTTGATATTATTGTAACTACAAATAAATAGTAATTTTATTAATTTATTAAATGAAAAAAAAAAATTGTGTTAATTAATACAAATTTTAACAATTTTAAACCGGAAAACTGTACCTTAAAAGTTCCAGTTTATATTTTACTTCCAATCGGAAATAATTACAAAACTTTATTTTTAACATATTTTTTTTAAACCAACATGCCATTTAAATAATACAAGGCAATGTTTAAATCCTTTCGATCAAAGGATTACACAAAAAAATTAATTATCAAGTATAACGACCCTTCCTTTTGCATTCAAAAAATGTACAAATAACGCCCACACATACAAATAAAATGTTCTTTTTGTATAAATTGTATCCCTTGATTTTTGTTGCATTCAAAAAATAAAATAAACACAAGCACAAGCACAAGCACAACAAATGAACTTCAGGCAGTAGTGCAACATATAAATGCAGCTGGCCTCAAGGTAAATTGTTTAACAAATATAATATACCACAGCAACATATTGTCAACGCCTTTAGTTATGATAACTTTAGCCAACATATTTGTAAGTGAATGAAATAACAGTAAATCACGATTAAGTGGAATTGTAGTTGCAGCAAATAATTCTAAATAAATATAACTAATTTAGGAACTGAATTGCAAGGGAGTTTTAAGCTGACAAGGGTATTATCCCTACGCGGACTACCGAACCTCTAATAAAACCTGGGTAAGTGAAAGAGAGGACAAAATTAAGAAATATTGCTTAAGAAATATAACTGAACAATCGAGGATTGGGCAGGTATATTTCTTAGGCAAGAAAAAGGGGTTTGAAGTTTGTTTAAAACTTTTTTGTTTGAGAAATTTTCAATGTTTTTTTTTTTTTGTCTCCACCAAATAGATTATTGAAATACCTTTTAAATTGGGTATCCACGTAAACAACGCAAAAATTTTTAAATTTTGTTCACTTTTGAACCCACGTTTTAATTCCTCCATATGGTTATTGTGTACCTAGTTTTTCCGCTCTACACCATACCCAAGTGTTATTACTATGACAAGTTTTTTTTTGGCATTTGCCATAAACTGCAACATTTGCCATTTTTTCAATTATTTTCCAAAAATGCCATTAAATGTCATTTTCTACCTTCTTGCAATATTTTTAAGATTTTTTGCTTTAAACATTTTGCCATTTTTAACCATTTTGCCTTAAGCAAGATTGTATAGTAGCAAACTTTATACGTTTAAGTTTTGAAGATATCAATTCACTTATTGCAAATTGTGCAGCAGTATGTCTCAAGGTAAGTTTAACACTTAAGACCTAGTTTTTAGGATGTCGGTTAAGCTTCGTTTAGCTAAACCAACAACGAATTTAATCCACCATTTCCAATTTTATTAACAAACATTTACCGGAACAACTTTTCTACTTCAGAATTTCGGTCTTTACTGAAATAAAGCAAAATAAACAAAATTCCAACAGCGGTATTCTAGTTACAAACTGCGTTAAACTAAGATTAAAGATAATCTACATCATATAGTTTATAATTTTGATATCTTTTTAGTCTCCCTCTGGCCAAAATTTGTAGCAATCAACGTGTCCGACTTTAAGTAAACGTTGGATTAAGCTGAAAATATTGTTGTGATAATTTCAATGAAATTTGCGACACATTAAATATGCTCAGTGACGACGATGCAGAGTCTAGACGCAATGAAAAATTGATACTTGATAATGTCTTTCTTAAGCATCACCAAATTTGAAATTTCAAAAACCTGGAATAAAATCTGATTTAGTTTATATAAATAGTAATTTCAAATGTCTTTCTTAAGCATCACCAAATTTGAAAGAAATTTACTCTCTATAAATGAAAGTTAAGATGTTATAGATTGCGTTAAAGAAAAGAATAAAGATGCCAACAAAAAAGAAATTATTGAAAAATTTAATAAAGTTTTCAATCTAAATAGTGACCAACAAACTGTGACTGAAATAAAATTATATATTTTTTAATAAGAATTAAAAGGAGTCATACATTGAAAACTAATTCGGAATTACATGATTTTAAATATGCTGCAGTTACATCTACAGATGTGGAACTCGTATTTTGAGTAAATACGTAGATCGTTTATTTTTGAAAACTTCAAAAAGCACACAATTGTGCTATGCAATCAAAATTTAATAAAGGAAAATTGAATAAAACTTTAATGTTAAACTTTTTATTATTTACACATTTTGTTTTGCTATTTTGCCATTTTTGCCTACTTCTTGTACTTCTTTAAAAACGATGCTGGTCAGAACGTTACAGTCAATGGTTATCGCTATGGAGCCATGATTACTGACTTTTTCGTTTATCAATTAAACAACAATGATGTGTAATAGCTGTGGTTTCAACAAGGCTGCTCGTGCCACAATTGATTTATTGAAGGAAAAGTTTCGTAACAGCATAGTTTCACGTTTCTGACCCGTGAATTGGCCTCCAAGATCATGCGATTTAACGCCGCTGGACTATTTTCTGTGGGGATATGTGAAGTCGCTAGTCTACGCCGATAAGCCCAAAACGATTGACCACTTGTAGGACTACATTCGCCGCGTTTTTTGCCAATATATGGTCACAAATGTTGGAAAAAGTCATCGAAAATTGGACCTCCAGATTACACTACGTCCGAGCCTGCCGAGGCGCTCATATGCCAGAAGTCATTGTTCAAATCAGTTGAACATATTTTATATTTCT
Organism: Delia radicum; assembly: GCA_021234595.1. Lineage (NCBI taxonomy): Eukaryota > Metazoa > Arthropoda > Insecta > Diptera > Anthomyiidae > Delia > Delia radicum. The sequence continues at coordinate 53,569,060 of CM037853.1, forward strand.
TTTTTCTTATCATCTATTAATTTACATTTTCCTGAGAAAAAAAACCAAATGCATAAATAATAGTTTAGTGATTGTTCGTAGAAAACCATCACAAGTAGATTAAGTCTAATTGAATTCTTAGAATTAGGAACATAAGGGAAAAATCCTTTTTTAAATTCGATTAGTTTATTAGTTTAGTGCTTAACATCTGGTATGCACATGTGTGCATACAGATAAGCAGTACTGTAAGAGATAGCAACCATAAAAAGGTTTTATGGTTGCATCTCTTATCATGAAAGTACAATAAAACAGTTCATCCCCTACAAGAATACTAATGATCGCTTGTAGGTAGGCTAGTTTAGTTTTAAGAATTTTATATGTAGTATTTAAGTGGATATATTTGTAAATAAAAATTTAGTGTCTTACAAACTCTCAGTATTGTCGCGTATTTAATTTTATACGGATTATACATTTGGTCCTTCGAAAGTGAAAAGAAGTTTTGTTGTTAAATAAAACGAACTAATCAGTGAACGGGTTTTAATAAAAAAAAAAATCTTTTAAATTGTTAAAAGAGAACGGGTTAAATTACAATGTCCCAAAAATTATTAGAACGCCAGAAGGTGCTTGGGGAAACCATTGAAGGTATCCTCAGGAGATGCGAGAAGGGAACATTACGGCTGCCTCAGGTTGAGGACTCTCAGCAAAGAGCAGATGCAGCTTGGTTAGAGTTCCAGGGCAACCACACGAAGTTGAGTGCCAGTGGCGATAATGACATAGAATACTTTAAAGTGAATTACTATGGTTATGTCGCGCAGAAGTTGAATGCTGTTCGTCAATGCCTACTGAAGATGGGTGAAGAAGGTATCCAGAAAGATGACCACGAAATAGACGATGAAAGCAGACTGAAGGAAGGAAAAACCGCAGCAAAAAGCGGTGGAAAAACTTCCACAATGAAAGAAATAATAACAAATCCGAGAAGCAAAGCATTTTGCAATCGAGTAGAAATGTTTGAACATCTGTTGGAAGAAACAGACATGACAGACATATCAGTTTACAAAGTTGTAAAACTTGAGTTGGAAGACGAATATAAGGGTCTTAATGCAAAATTCGAAGCATTTGAAGAATGTGACGAGGGAAACGTCTACAAAGTTTTTCAACGTACGGAGGCGATACTACAGAGTGCTAAAGGAACTTGAGCGAGAATCAAACTCGGAGGCGCGTAGTACGAAAGATTCCATGTCAACTCCAGCGGTGAAATTGCAGGAGATTAAGATTCCTTATTTTGAAGGTGGAAGCAGCGAATGGGCTGCTTTTTATGATTTGTTTAAAACATTAGTTCATACAAATGATGCGGTTCCCAAAGTGGAAAAGATGCAGCGGTTAAAAAGTGCGTTGAGAGGCGATGCTGCAAAATTAATAGGCCATTTTAATTGTGTAGAAGACAGCTATGATGATGCCCTAGAAGAACTTAGAAAGCGGTATGAAAATGAAAGAGTGCTGTTTTCTGGTTTTGTGGACAAACTTTTAGATCAACCGATTATGAATAGTGATAATGCGGCAAGCATCAGGCAGCTCCTTGATACTACAACCACATGTGTAAGGTCCTTCAAGAAGATGGGCTTGGACATTGATGCAGCCAATCCATTTTTCGCCAAAATTGTGTTTAGAAAATTCGACCATGAAGCAATACGCCAGTATGAATACAGCGTTAAGAAGACTAGAAAAATACAAACGTTAGAGGATGTGCTTGGGTTTTTAGAGCAGCTGCACCAAGCTCAAGAGACATTTAAGGTAAAGAAGACTTCTAATTTTCAACATCAAAAAGTGGCTGGTAAGCAATCAAGTTATTTAGCTACAGAAGTTAATTGCACATTTTGCAAACTTAAGGGTCATAAAGTAAACGACTGCAGAAAATTATCTCAACTTAGTGTACAAGAAAGACGTACATGGGCAAGCAGATCTAAAGCATGTTTCATTTGCTTATTTCACACGACAGATAAGAAATGCTACAAAACTACATTTAAATGCAAGAAATGTGGCAAAGGCCACAATAATTTGTTATGTAACGAAAATACGACTGCTGACGCATTGCCAGTATTTGAAGGAAGGTCGGGATCTTTTGTTACCAAAAAGAAAAAGGGAAAAGCTCTATTACCTACAGCACAGGTTGGAGTTAAAAATATTTACGGAGAATTCATCATGTTTCGAGCTATGGTCGATATATGTTCTGAATCAACTTCAATAACAGAAGAAGCGGTGCAAGTTCTACAGCTTCCAAAGATGAGTTCTAAAACTAATGTGTATGGACTCGGTGAAACTCTAGTAGGCAGATCTAAAGCAACAGTGGAAATAGAGTTACGATCAAGGTTTAATGATGGTGAAGTGTTTAATGTCGAAGCGCTTGTGTTACCTACTTTGACAGATGCACAACCAGCAGCTTCATTCGAGTACGATGTTTCAAAATGGGAAAATTATTGCTTAGCTGATCCAAATTTCAATAAAGCTGACAGAGTTGATATCGTGATTGGTGAGGACCTACTTCATTTGATACTAGAAGAAGATGTTGGTGTGAAGAAAATTGGCACAGTGGTGGGTCAAGTAACGAAGCTTGGCTGGATGTTATTTGGCATGCTAGAGAATACTGAAGCATCATCAAAGAAGTATACTGCAGTTACAACTATGATTGAGAGATTTTGGGAAATCGAGGAAATCCCTGCGATCAATGAAACGGCAGTGCAAGACGAATGTATCGAATATTTTGAAAAAACTACAACAACTACAGCAGACAACCGATTGATAGTGAAGCTACCATTTGAGAAAGATCATACGCTTGGAGAATCAAGAAAACAAGCGATGGCTCGATTTTTAAGCTTAGAAAAACGGTTGGAGAAAGATCCTGTCCTGAAGCAGCAATATGTGACGTTCATGCAAGATTACAAAGAAAGGGGCCATATGCAAGAATCACCTATCAATTCTGGTAAATATTACCTTCCCCATCAAGCGGTTATCAGGGAAGACAGCATAACTACTAAGGTACGGGTAGTATTTGATGCGTCTGCAAAGTCAACAAATAAGCGTAGCTTAAACGATGTCTTAAAAGTTGGTCCAAAGCTACAAAAAGATATTTTTGATATTATTATCAAATGGAGGTTGTGGCGTGAGGTCTTAACAGCAGATGTCGAAAAAATGTATCGTCAAATCTTGATACATGAAGATCACCAGCCGTATCAACATATACTATGGCGGGAAGATAGAAATCAACCAATACGAGAATTCACATTAACAACTGTCACATATGGAACAGCATCCGCGCCATTTTTGGCAAAAAAGGCCTTAGCTCATATTGGCGATGACTGCGTCAACGAAAAAATTAAGAAGATTATAACTGATGACTTCTACATGGACGATCTAATGACGGGAGCAGATTCAGCAGCAGAATGTAAAGAAATACAACAGAAAATATCGGTGCAACTGGCAAAGTTTGGGTTTCCGTTGCGCAAATGGATGTCCAACAGTAGTAAAATTTTAGAGGCAATCCCGGATAAGGGAAACGTAGAGGTAATGCCAATTGATGATGATGAATCGATCAAAACTCTGGGTTTACAGTGGAACCCGAATAAAGATGTTTTTAGTTTCATCCTCAAAGCTGATGAAGAAGGAAGAGTTTCCAAGCGACGAGCCTTATCCACACTGGCCAGAATGTTTGATCCTCTTGGGTGGCTGTCGCCATTTACAACCTGTGTAAAGCTGTTTATACAAAAATTGTGGCTTCTAAAAATTGACTGGGATGTGCTACTGGATGATGAGCTGCAGAAGGAATGGCAGGCGATTGTTAAGAATTTGCCATGCCTACAGAAGGTGGTTATACCGAGATGGTATAATACAACACATGAAACAAATATAGAAATTCATGGGTTTGCCGACGCATCTCAAAAGGCATATGCAGCTGTGGTGTATATAAAAGTTGGCTCGGTAATAAGTTTAGTAGCGGGTAAAAGCAAAGTAAATCCTGTCAAAAATAGAAAAACGCTGCCAAAACTAGAGTTGTGCGCAGCTCATTTGTTGGCGAAGTTGGTGAAAACAATTATAGCAACAATACAACGACAAGTAAAAGTAAACACCTGGAGCGATTCAACGATAACCCTAGCTTGGATTAACAACAACAAAAGTAAAGATCGTTTCATTCGGTCCAGGGTAGACGAAATAAAAGCATTACTACCAAATGCAAGCTGGAGGCATGTAGATACCAAAAGTAATCCAGCTGATACAGCTTCAAGAGGCGTAACGGCAGACAAAATTCCAGCAATGTGGTGGACCGGCCCAGAGTGGCTTAAAATGAGTAAAGATAACTGGCCTCAACAAAATCATCAGACAACGAATTTTATAACTAACGAAAAAAAATCAGAAGACTGGCTTGATGAGACTTCCAAAAGATGTTCATCCTTTCAAAAATTGGAACGAGTGATAGCCTACGTGCAGCGGTTTGTAGGTAAACTAAAAGGAAGAAAGTACCCTGACTGGCTTACATCTGCTGAACTTAAAGATGCCAATGAAGTTATAGTACGACAACACCAAGAAGAAAATTTTTTCGATGAAATAAAAAATTTAAAACTTCAAAAAGAAGTCAATCCCAAAAGCAAGATAGCGACTCTACATCCATTTTTGGACAAAAACGGAATTCTTAGAGTTGGCGGGCGATTACAAAATTCGGAACTATCATATGACCATAAACATCCGGTACTGATTGAGAAGTCCTGGATAGCCGAACTTATAGTAAACGAAGTCCATGCGTCTACGCTGCATGGAGGTAACCAGTTGGTCGCATCAATAATTCGACGGAGATTCTGGATGATTGGAATGAAGAATATAATTAAAAAGGTATTAAGGTACTGCGTGCGCTGCATAAGGTATAAAAAACTGAATGCTGGGCAAATTATGGGAAACCTTCCGCAAATCCGAGTTTCGGTATCACATCCATTCACGTATACAGGCGTTGATTATGCAGGCCCCATTCAAATGAAATGTTCTCGAGGCAGAGGGCAAAAATCTTTTAAAGGCTACATAGCAGTATTTGTCTGCATGTCAACAAAGGCGATACACCTAGAAGCTGTCAGTGATCTGACGACTGAGGCGTTTCTGGCAGCACTTAGAAGATTCTTTGCTAGAAGAGGCAAAGCAAAGTGCATGTATTCCGACAACGGAAAAAATTTTGTGGGTGCCTCGCGGAAACTTGATAAAGAGTTCGTCGAAGCAATAAAAAAGAACTCTACCATTTGCGAGACGCTGGAAGCCGAAAAGGTTGAATGGCATTTTATCCCCCCGGCAAGCCCCCATTTTGGAGGAATTTGGGAGGCCGGCGTTAAATCGATGAAACATCATTTAAAGAGAGTCATCGGAGATACTATGCTGACGTTTGAAGAAATGACTACGTTATTGGCACAAATTGAAGCGGTGCTTAATTCGCGCCCAATTTATACTTTAAACGAGAACCCAGACGAAGTTGACATTCTAACACCAGCGCATTTCCTGATTGGGCGACCACTGGTAGGAAGTCCCGAAATAATTGATGACCGAGGTATTGGTTCCCTTGATAGATGGAAGCTAATACAAAAAATGAGAAGGGATTTCTGGCTTCGGTGGAAGGATGAGTACCTGGTTAAATTGCAGCAAAGATACAAATGGCGCAGTGAAAGAAGAAACTTAAAGCAAAATCAAATAGTAATTATTAAAGATGAAGCTACAGCCCCTGCAAAATGGCCATTGGGCAGAGTCATCGAGACTCATGAAGGCAGAGATGGAAAGGTTCGTGTTGTTACTCTTAAAATGCAAAATGGAGTGTTAAAACGTCCGATCCACAAGCTATGCCCTCTGGAAGATATAAAAGAAGAAAATAATGATCAGGTTAAATCATCAACTGTATATTTTACCAGGTCATCTAAAGTAAATAACTATCAACAGTCGAGTTCACCATTTTTACTAATGTGGCTACTGCTTATGCTATCCAACTCGGTACGATCCATACCAACAGCTAACCCGGTTGGAACAGTACGAAGCCTAGGAAATGGAACTATTTTGTATATGGATAAAATAGGCACGATGAATCGAGTATCATCCGAATGGAATTTGGTGGCCTACTATGATATGGAGGCTTATTTTATGACGGTAAGTCAAATGGAGGGCGCCTTGGATAAATGCAAAAGGTTGTGCAAGAAGCTTCGCACGTTCGAAGAGCAGTGCGGCATAGTTCTTAAGAGCATGGAAGATCGGCTTAAGGACATACAAGAAAACGATAGATTATTCTCTCACCAAGACAAACAACGAACAAAAAGGGCTCCATTCGAGTTCATAGGATCTTTTTATCATGTGCTGTTTGGAGTAATGGATGCTGAAGATAGAAAGATGATACAAGAGAATATGCGAATAGTTCTAGAGAATGAACACAACATTAAGCATCTAGCTGACAAACAAACTTCCGTGGTCGAATCTACATTAAATATTTTGAAGAAAACTACTAATGAAATACAGAAGCAGTTTGATAACATCAACCAGAAGGTTAAGAACATTGAATTGAAATCTCTAAACTGGCACCACGCTAGCGGCCACTCATCTCTTATACTTATTTCTATATTTATAATAGTTATTGTAATATTTCTAATACGTAAACGTTGCCTTAAAACTAGTAAAAGAGTAGACGTTATGTTTAACGTGCCCCGGCAGAATGTTCAAATCAGTTGAACATATTTATATTTCTTTTTTCTTATCATCTATTAATTTACATTTTCCTGAGAAAAAAAACCAAATGCATAAATAATAGTTTAGTGATTGTTCGTAGAAAACCATCACAAGTAGATTAAGTCTAATTGAATTCTTAGAATTAGGAACATAAGAGAAAAATCCTTTTTTAAATTCGATTAGTTTATTAGTTTAGTGCTTAACATCTGGTATGCACATGTGTGCATACAGATAAGCAGTACTGTAAGAGATAGCAACCATAAAAAGGTTTTATGGTTGCATCTCTTATCATGAAAGTACAATAAAACAGTTCATCCCCTACAAGAATACTAATGATCGCTTGTAGGTAGGCTAGTTTAGTTTTAAGAATTTTATACTGTAGTATTTAAGTGGATATATTTGTAAATAAAAATTTAGTGTCTTACAAACTCTCAGTATTGTCGCGTATTTAATTTTATACGGATTATACAGTCATATTTAAATTATAATGCCAGAAGATTATCTTTCGAATAAAGTAAAATTCATGTCAAAGCTAATAGGAAAGAAAACTGGAATTTAGCTGAATTGCATCCGAGGACATACTTGGGTGTGATCGTTAACCCGTCATGACTTGGTATTGTTACGTTTGTAATGTAAGAAGATACGCAGGTTCATTCCTACGGCCAGCAGGTTGTTGTAAAAATGTATCATATAGAGACAATCTGACAATTAGAAGACACAAATAATAATACATTTTATAACTACAATCACTGAAGACGCCTGTCCATTAAAAAGGCAGAAACTAGTCTAGTATGATTTGAAAATTAATAGTTTTTTATTAATCCTAATGAAGAAATATAGAGTATGGCCTCGAACTTGAATAATTTTCATTTTCATTGCACAATTAAAGGTCGAAAAAAACATAATTTTTATTTTTAATAAAAATTATAACAAACTAGTTTTTTATAATTTTTAGAGAAAACTGTTTATTTTTCGTCTTAACCTCAACCTTTCTAAAATAAAAATAAAACAACAATATATTGCCCCATGTAAAAAAAAACATTTTTCTTTTTATGTTGTGGGAAAGTGGATTTTTTGTTTTGAAATCCATAACATTCTACTCAGAATTTTTATATCAACTTGAAAATATTCAGTGAAAATATCTATTAAAATTATTTTAAATGAACATCACAACTTAAAATATCAAACTCCAAAAGATATAGTTTGATAAAAAAAAATTTGATTTAAATTTAAATGTACGTTAAATTAATGGCACTTCTTAGATCTGCTGGACGTTTTTCAATCTAATTTCATTAAGAAATTTTTGCAATTTTGTAAGCCTTAAAGCGCACTCTAATGAAAATATTGACAACCAAAGTTGAAACTTTGACAACATATATTTTAGATGGTTGAATATATTTTAAAAATTTTCATTTTGTATAATTTTGTAAACAAATCTTAATTCAAAAATATATGAAAAATTTTTTAACTGATTATTAAATTTTGTTGGAAAATTATCGTGGATTTTTTTTTTAAATTTTAAAATTTTTTTTTTTAATTTGGCACCCCGACGACAAAAATTGTATAATTTTAGTGTTAGTTTAATAAAAACCATTCATTATTTATTTTTCGAGTGAAAACGGTCGGTAGGATTTTCCAAAATTATATACAATTAATGAACTAATTTCTAGCAGAGAAATACATTTTCATATTTTTTCATCAACATAACAATCAACAATATGAAAGATTTGCCTTTTTTATATTTTTAAATAATTTTTTGTAATAATTATTTGGCAACTCTGGATAAAAAATTTTCACAATTTTTTTATTCCAGATACTGGTAAAGATGTTGAATAATTTTAATGTTTTAAAATCACTTATTTAACCTTTTCCAGTAAAAAAAATACAGCTATTTAAATTTACTAGGTCGAAAAAGGAACGCTGTGTCAAAAATGAGTCAATAAGCGGACCATAATATTTAGCCCCCTGTACTCAATTTAACAAATTTATTTTCACTGGAATGAATCATATCAAATAATATCAAACTCTATGTAATATAATCCATTTATAAACAATACCATCCACCATTTTTCGGATCAAATTGTATTCCAAATATATATAAGAGGCTATATAATATTTGATACATTTCTTTGTCGCATCATATTAATTTTTTTACTCGGGAACTGGTTAAATTTTTTGGTATTTTTTTTTTTTTTATTTGTGCAAAAAATTTGTGATATTTGCAATTCAAAGCGATATTATAAAAAACAAAAATTGGTTATTTAAACCAACAGAAACCGGGTTTCATTTATAAAAATTGAAACCCGGTTTTTGAAAAATGCGTTTTTTTAAGTATTCGAAAAATGTGTTTTTAAATAAGTCGAATATTAGGCAACTCTAATAAAGTATCAACTATATCACATTTTGGTTATGCTAATGTTGACCTTGTTAATATTGATCTTTGACAATCGGGAGATGACTGTAAATAGCTTTATAATGTGTTGCCACATGCTACTTGAGTGAGGTGAGTTCATTTCTATCGAAAAGATATTTATAAAACGATTTTTTTTTAAGTGCAATAACAGAATTAAACAAAATATTTATATGTACGTCATTAAATTCAAAAGTATATAAAGTTCCGCGTAATAAAAGAGAAACTATCACGCAATTCAAAATCTTCATTGTTATGTTTTAAATGAATTTAAATAAAAAAAAAAATCGGTGCTATAACGGAATTAGAAAAGGGAGTACAGACGGACCTTAACTTATTATTGACAAAGCGTTTCTTTTCGATCCAGTATATTTTAATAGATAAAGACTTAAGTGGTTTAAAAATCTCAAAATTTAAAAAAAATTCGCCAAAATTAAAAAATAAATCTAGAATTAAAAAAACTTTTAAAATTCAAGAAAGAAAACCCATAATTTTCTTTATTAAACTCTAAAATCTAAAACAATTTAAGAAAATTACTTATAATCCAAAATATATAATTTTTGTATTAAAAATTCAAAAATAGTTTTTTCGGACTCTATATTTTCATAGATTTAGTTAGAATATTGTTCTACCGCTAGTCCAAAATCTAATATGATATTGTTATGTTAGATTTTATATGTTGCTTTCCAAAAAGTTTGATGATGATAGACAATACTGTTGTATCATTGGCATCACCCAAATCCTCAGTTATCCGCAAAGAAAACAATAATTGGCTTAACTCAAACCGATATATTACATACGACAGACTGAAGAAAAGGGTTAAGAATTAAGATACATAATTTAATTAAAGTTTTGATTCATTTACTTTAAAATGTATGTATTTAATGTCACAGACAAAACCCACTTTATGAGAATTTTTCTGCCTTAGTATATAAACTGGTAAAATCAAAACTATTTGAAAAGCAACAATATTTACATATCAATATACTTTGTATACATAATATGTAGTATAATTTCGGGGTTTTTTGTTCAATTTTAAAGATTGCTTTAAAATTTTAAAAATTTTGTTTTTTTTTTCCAATATTAGCGATTTTTTTTTTTAATTTTGGAATTATTTTAGAATTTTTTAAATATTAGCAACTTTTTATACTTATTTTTTATATTTGGTGATTTTTTTCAATTTTGTAGATTTTTTCTAATTTTTACGTTCTCCCCCCAATTTTTTACCATAATTTACACTTTTAATTAAAGTTTTAACAGATCTTTTAAACATTTGCTTGGAATTAATTACAATATGCAATAAAAATTTTAATATATATGATAAAAATTGTTATTGAAACTATATCAATTAAATAGTTACCAATTATTTTGATTGATATTACAATTTCCTTAATAGGCGCGAATTCAATTTAACTTTTAATTGTATTTATAAATATTTGACTTAAAACGCGATTTTAGTTTTTTCTATGTGCTTGATATAAACAAATTTATCACAATAACAACGATGTTTCGTCCACAATAACACAATAACAACGATGCTTCGTCCCCATATAAAATTAATAAGATTTGTAATGACAATTGTAAGTATTTGCCATAACCAAATGTGTACTTATATAACCATTTATATGGTATTGCTTTTATGCACTGGGTTATTAAGCAGTTAACGTATGTTACTATTAAATATCATTCAGCTGTGTGAACATAACTATTTATCGCTTCAAACTAAAAAATTAAAGTCAATTAAAAAAAAATTTCAGAAACTAGTCTAGTCTGATTTGAAAATTAATTGTGTTTATAATTTTTAGAGAAAAATGTTTACTCTTTTTTTTTTAACCTCAACCTTTCTAAATGATAGATTTAAAGAAAAAATTGTTTTAATAAATTTTGTAAACTACAAATAAAAATCGGTTTTCTAAAATCATAAAATCTTTTTTAATATCATTTAATAGCTCGATAAAAAAAAATTTAAATTAATAAAAAAATTTGCTCTCCATTATGAAAATATCGTAAAAAAAATTGTAAGGGACATATATATAAGTTATTTTTATTCACTTATAGAAATATAAATAAGTCAACGAAATTTGTAAAAAAAACATTTTTTTGTGAATGTGGAAATTATGGTGAAAGAACATCTTTTATGTGTAGATTTATGAAATAAATCTTTTAATTTTTTTAGATTGGGTAAAGTACAAATACTGAAGTAAAAAAATTTGACGCGACAATTTTTTCCAAAAGAACAAAACACACTAAATTTGGTAATAATAGTGATTCAACTTTAATTAAAAAAACCTTAAAAAAGCCATAACAAAAAGTTACCTTCAAGTAAAGGTAATAATATTAACAAAAATCAAATCGAAATAAAGTTAAATATTCTTAGTTAGGAACTTTAGGATATATAATAGTTAACAAAGTTGGATTTTCTCAGTTCCCAGCAAATAATAATCAGGATTTGGTAAGTGCTTCACCTCCATGCATACGATACAGCAATTAGGAAGGCATTACGTTGTGTTTCCCAAAATGCCTTCTTTGAAGCAGTGAATAATGCTTACAATGAAGTAATAAAGAATGCATGCTATGAAGCATTCATATTGCCAACATACAAAAAAGCGATTCTTATTGCCTAAGAAGACATGAATTTATTTATTTTTCATTGCTTAAAAGAGTCATGCCAAGTGGGACATCGCGAACAAAAATCATGCCTTCTTGATTTACTTTGGAAGCGCTTCGTAATTAAGTAATGCCTTCCGGAGGCGCTTCTGGGATTTAAATACAATGTAATAATACATTCTTAATGCTAAAAACCTGCTAAGCCTTATTATCTTGTCTGCAGCCAAGTACATAATTTCTAAGCGCAAGTACTGACAATTCTGATTACAAATCTCATTACTTTTATATGAGGATGTCGCGCAAAATAATGACATGTCATTACTAAGCACCTTACAAAAAGTATAAATATAACTGGGTATCTATGTATATTAGGCCGGGTCGATTTGTATGGAGGCAAAAAAATCGCTCAACGTTTAAGGAAAATCGTATTCTAGGGATCAAAATAAGAAACTTTGCCGAAGGAACCATACCTCTAAAACGAATTCTGATGTCCTATTTGTCAATGTCAAATGTCAGATGTCAAATTTTGAAAAAGCCCACTTTGATATTTCAGAAAGCTGGAGGAATCTCTCTAAGATTATGGGAGATACTTCTTCTCCGGGAGACGCGCTAGCAGATTAATGCATAAATCATCATTCTAGGGGTTAAAATTTAAGTTAAAAGAGGCCCTTTTTATCCGTGTTTTTTTAGGAAAATGTACAAATCTCGGGATAGAGATATTCAGAAAGTAGGAGGAGTCTTTCCGAGATTAGGATCTCTATTTCTTCTCCGGAAGAAATAGAGTATAAATATATTCGATTGGGGCACTCTAAATGGGTCAAAGTGGGATTTTTCAAAATTTCACCCTACGGGTCAAAAGTCGGGACATCAGAATTCGTTTTAGAGGTATGGTTCTTTCGCCAAAGTTTCTTATTTTGATCCCTAGAATACGATTTTCCTTGAACGTTGAGCGATTTTTAAATCGACCCGCCCTAATGTATATGCTTGCCAGTATAGACAAACATAATGAGTCTAAAAATATATTTTAACAAAAAATTTATTTATTAAAAAAAATATTTGTTTATCGAAAATTTTTTTTTCCATAAAATGTACCCACACGTTATTCCAACCCGTACCTCCAGGTTGTCAGTCAAAAGCTCTACAAAAAATCTAAAATAAGTAGTTATATATGCACTTACCAGAAGTGAAAAAATAATGAGTTTAAAAATTGATTTTTTTTAAAATATTTTGATCATTACTTTATATTTAAAATAGTGATAAATATAAGTTTTTATGGGTAACGTATTCTTTTTTATATTGAAATAATGGAACATTAACTAGTTATCAGTACATGATTATATATGTTTAAAGTAATACAGAGAGTAAGCGGGTGTCATTACTGGTAGTGAGAAAAGTAATGATATGTGATTACCATTTCTACACTGGGTATTTTATACTTTTTTAGAAACTTATTTTTAATGGCTCACTTTCCCAAACATGTTCTCTAAAGTGTGCCTTTTAAGTTGTTTTCAAAATCGTTATATAATATTTTTTATTAGTTGCCACAAGAAAATGACTTATTGCCAAAATCTGCCCAAAGGCCTATTGTCTGCTGGATTTGGATTTAGAATATTGCACTTTATTTTTTTTTTTTATTGTACAAGTAGTACCCAAAAACTAGGTAGTGGTTTATATTAGCGAAAAATCATTTGCTAATTATAGCAATCGCATTTTAAAAAATCAATAAACTGTTTTCCAAAAACTATATAGATCAAATAAAATGCCCTGTATATGTCCATGCAGATATATTTAGTCTGTGGTCATATTTTAGCCCTACTAAATCATCAAACAAAACTTAGTTGACCAAAATATAATATTAAATCTAACTGGAATATGTGCACTTTAGCATACTCACAACGTATTTTCTATATGGAGGAATTTAAATATTAAACAAATTTAGAAACTACTACAATCTGTATCATAGGATGTCCCAATAAATATTTTACTTACAAATTAAAAAAAAAGAAAAAAAAAAACAAAAACAAGAAATATTGCTTTTAGTAATTTTTCATGAAAAAATAAATAGCAAACCTTTTTAAACCCTTCATCCACTATGCAGAAGGGTTCATACCAATTCGTCATTCCTTTTGTAACTTATCGCTAAAAATGTCTGCCACCCTAACTATATACATATTCCTGATCAGCATTAATAGCGAATATGATGTATCGATGTCCGTCAGTCTGTTTGTTGAAACACTAAATCTTCCATCAATGCAGAAGTATTGTTGCTATTATAAGCAGTTGATATTATAAGCAATTTTAATTGAAAATTATCAAAATCGGTCGCCGGATTAAAAAGTTATGAGAGAAAAGGTAAACTAACCTCAAAATTTTTTAAAAACAATTTTTAATATAAATATTTGATATTTTTTCACAGTTATTAAAAGCATTTAACAATTCTGGTGCGCCCCGGTAGGCTAGTTGGTAGCGTGCTGGCTTATCAGTGCGGGGTCGTGGGTTCGATTCCCACCAGAGGCACTGGTCTGTTTTCGCTACAACGCGCCGAAGGCCATAGTAGCTAGTGCTCGGTTAGGGTAATAGTATATAATTTGTAATTATATGATTATTAATTAATAAAATAAAATAAAAAATAAATAAAAATGCTATACAGCTGTACGGATTAAAAAAATTGCAAAACAAATGTTTTTAATGAAACTCATTCTATTCTTTTTAGTTTAAACGAGCTTAAGATCATTTATTTATTAATTATTTATTTCCAATATTTCGTCTCCACACTGGGTGACTTCTTCAGGGAATAAATATTACAATTTGAAAAACTAGTTTTAATAATTAAAAACTTATATACATATAATAATTTTTTTAAAAAGGGCGGGAAGTCAAAAAAAAATATTTTCTGTCAATATGACAAAATATAAAAATATCCCAGAATTCAAAATTAAATAAAAATAAAAATATCACAGAAAACATAAATAATTATAATAATATTTAAAATTTTAACTAGAATATTGAAATACATATATTATTAAACATCATAAAAGTTATCTTAGTTTCTATTAACTAAATGTCTGTAATTTTGTGCAACATTTGCTATGTCTGTCTTATAGTTAATACGTTGTGTATATGGTGCTTTCATTATTTGTAACATTTCTGACATATATCTGCGTTTGTAATTATTCTCTGTGTTCAAAATTGATGTATTATCAAAATCTGGATAATGATTAGAACTATTACAGTGCAATGATAATGCAGTTTTCTGTGTAGAAGTAGTTTTATTGTGTTTCACAACGCATTAACTATAAGACAGACATCGCAAATGTTGCACAAAATTACAGACATTTAATTAATAGAAACTAAGATAATTTTTATAATGTTTAATAATATATGTATTTCAATATTCTAGTTAAGATTTTAAATAATATTATAATTATTTTTGTTTCTGTTATATTTTTATTTTTATTTAATTTTGATTTCTCGGATATATTTATTTTTGTCATATTGACAGAAAATATTTTTTTTGATTTCCCGCCTTTTTTAAAAAATTTATTATATGTATGTAAGTTTTTAATTATTAAAACTAGTTTTTCAAATTGTAATATTTGTTCCCTGAAGAAGTCACCCATTGTGGAGACGAAATATTGGAAATAAATAATTAATAAATAAATGATCTTATTTATTTATTTTATTCTTAAAAAGAATAAAATAAAAGAAGATCGAAGAAAACTTAACATTTTTAAGAAACTCATTCTATTGAAGAGGTTTTTAGCGGGATAAATTCGATATGTGAACCACTTATTTTGAAAGTTGTATTAGTCTATTTCAGGAGAAGTTGAAATAATGATTGATTTTCAATGACTTTTATTTACTGCACAAATATTTTTCACAAAACTTTTTAAGGTAGCTGAACTTTTATCGCAATTCTTGTGTTGTAAGTAATTTTAAAGAACACGGATGTCCTCCCCTAAAAAAACTGACTGGGTCTGCTCTTCAAATTTTTCTAACATGTACCATTTTTGCGAAATTCGCAATTGCGCAACTTTTTTTTTAAATACATATTTTTTTTTTAGCAATTTTGATTCTATGTACTCGTACATAAAGTGAGGATGTGCAAAACCCTGATAATTTTCTAATTTCCTTAAAAATTTACAATAAAACTAAAAAAATGTATGTTTGTGAACAACTACTTTTGAAATTTTTTATTTTGAAAGTGGTTCATTTAACACTGAAAAAGCATAGGTTTCACAATAAAGATGTCATTTTCTGTTCAGTATAAATGAACTTCAGATGTGTATAAAAACAAAAGTTGCCGTTTAAACAATTAAATGCAAAACCATTTATCCCAGCAAAAATGAGTGCTTACCCAGTAGCGCTTCCGGAAGGCATTATTTGATAACGAAGCTCTCCAAACCAAATAAAGAAGGTATGATTTTTGTTCGCGATGTCCCACTTGGTATGCCTCTTTTAAAGCGCTTCTTTCATGTGCTCTTAGAAGCAATAAATTCATGCCTTCTTAGGCACTAAGAAGCGCTTTTTTGTATGCTGACAGCATTAGTGATTCATGGTATGCATACTTTATTGCTTCATTGTAAGCATTATTCACTGCTTCAAAGAAGGCATTCTGGGAAGCACAACATAATGCCTTCCCTAATTGCTTTATAGTATGCTAGGCGATGAAGCGCTATTTTGGAATCATACAAATGTAGTTACTGCTTACCAAATCCAGGTTATTTTTTGCTGCAATATGTCATTTAAAAATATATGGACTCATGCCACTTTCAAAATAAATAGTTCATGTATTATTTTTTAAAAAAAAAGCAACACTCAGGAAATTATTACTTTAAATAATGTGTAGTTTTCTTTAGAAAGTGGATAGAGGACATATGACGTGTGGTGGGAGATGCAGAGCTACCAGGTTTTTTTTCTAATTTTTAACTTTAAAAGCACGTCATTTTAAGCCTGAAAAAAATATGAAATTTACATTTTTGTTTGTTGATACACTTGGTTTTGGTAAAGATTGGAACGTGTGTTAATTTTAACTCACACCAGCTCACGAGAGTAAAAATCCATGTAACATTATTCTCTAAATAAACTCAATTATATGCAAGTTCAGCAAATTTCACGGTAATCTAACCCAGCAAAGATTAACCTGGATTTGGTAAGCAATAACTACATTTGTATGCTTCTAAATTAATGCTTAACCGCATTGCATACTATGAAGCAATTAGGAAAGGCATTCTGTAGGGCTTCCTAGAATGCCTTCTTTGAAGCAGTAAATAATGCTTTCAATGAAGTAATAAAGAATGCATACCATGAAGCATTAATATTGTCAACATACAAAAAAAAGCGCTTCTTATTGCCTAAGATGAATTTATTGCTTCTAAGAGCGCATGAAAGAAGCGCTTAAAAGAGACATACCAAGTGGGACATCGCGAACAAAAATCATGCCTTCCTTATTTGCTATGGAAGCGCTTCGTAATTAAATAATGCCTTTCGGAAGCGCTTCTGGGTAAGCACTACTTTTTGCTGGGAACCAAACAGTAAGAAATGGTTGAACTTTTTATAAAACATTTCAAGTCTTCAACACCGTGCCTAAAGCAATTATTTCGTTATATTTTACAACGGGACACCCTACCGTACAATTATCAGTATGCAAATCCGTATTTGAGGGTAGCTGCATGGATTAAAAATAAAACATTTTAGCATTATAAATAGCTTTGCCGAATTACTTAGTACCCTCCAAAATATTATTGAAACAAAAAGCAAAATTTATTTCTGAAGTAAAACTATATTCAAAGTATACAAAAATCATGGTAGAATAAAACATTAAGTGATCAAACCAAATTGAAGTCCAAGATTTTGTTCGACTGATATTGTTGGAATATATGATCTACTTAAAAAAGTTTCGACATCTGTTGAAACTGACTTCAGATTTTATTTTTAAGGTTTTATGAATTGAGAGGTACGATGGTCAGGTTAGGTTGGCTCTACTTAAAAGCTAAGACATGCTAAGCTTCACGTTGAAACGTCTTCACCAAAAGAATTGATGTCCATTTAAAAGTCGAAAAATTAAAAAAAATTACTTGCAACTTACAAGACTTTATTATTTTATTTCTTTGTTCATACTTTTTAACTATCAAATCCAAACCAATACAAAATGGACTACTAGACTCACTGAAAAAGTAATTTTCATATGGTTGCTTTGTGAAAAGTTTCGATTTTTAAACTTTCGCAGTTTTTTAAATAGGGTTTTTTGCGGCATTTAGTGTAATTGAGTTTTGAGAACAGTATTTTAAAATACAGGTTGAGAAGTAGATGAGGGCGCACCAATAAATGTTATTGTTTATTTAATAAACACTAACAACACAGTGTATTACGGACTAGAGATTCTAGCCTGTACACGAACAATGTTTATTTGTTAAAAATGTTTTATTTTTGATTTGAATTAGTCCAATTCTTCCAATTTTCTTTTTGACTTCTCATCAAGTAAGTAAAACAATGCAGGTAAAGCGATTTTATCTTATTCTTCAAATATTATAATTTGTTTAAATCTACTTCCCTTTCTACATTGGTCCCCTGAAGATTTTCGGAGACGTGGTAGATAAAGTCTGCTTTAAATTAGCGGATGAAGAAATTTTTTATTTAATAAATAAACATTGCACGGTTGTTTGTTTAACAAAAAATAAATGATCTTGAACTTGAATAAACTTGCTCACATCATAATTTATGATAAAAGATAGAATAATAAACTTTCGGTTTTATTTTTTTTTTTAATTTAAAAATTAAATAATATACAAGGGCGGATTAATAAGTCCGTGGCTTTTTGAATGAAACACAGTTTTTTTTTTTGCAAAAAAAAAATTATTTTTCAACATAATCTCCTTTTAGCTCAATACACTTAGTCAAACGTTTCTCCAATTTTTGTATCCCTTCGAAAAAATAGGATTTTTCATGGTTCATAAAATTGATATTTGTTTTATAGTTGGAGCTAAATCTCCATCTCTTAAAGTTTGGAAATAGGACACTGGGGGCTAAATCCGGAGAATATGGCGGATAAGGTATCACTTAGTAGAGCAATTCATGGAATTGTGCCATTGAGAATGCATCCGTGCATTATCTTGATGAAAAAGAACTTTTTTCTTGGCCATATGGGGTCGTTTTTTTTTAAATCCTTCGTCAATCGGTCCAATAAGTTGGCATATTCGCCGTTTATTATTTTTCCGTTTGGAGGTAATGGATTATTCCGCGAGCATCCCAAAAAACTGTTGCCAACACATTATTGGCCGACAAACTTTCCTTGACCTTCTTCTTAGCCGGTTCACCTGGAGAAAGCCTTTGTTTAGACTGCTGCTTGGTCTTCGGAGTGTTGTAATGGATCCATGTTTCATCCACAGTTACAAAACGCCGCAAAAACTCATTCGAATTGCGGTTAAACAACTCCAAATAATCCTTTGAAGTTATCACACTATTACGTTTATGGTCAGTTGAGAGCAAACGCGGAACCAATCTTGCAGACAGCTTTCTTAAACCCAACTGATCATTTAAAATCGAAACCACACTGCCATATGAAATGCCTATGGCGTCATCAATCTCACGCACTTTTACTGTTCAATCGGCCAACACCATATCGACATTTTCATTTTTAATGTGCACTCGAAATTCACTTTTTTCCATTTTAAAAATATCCACGAGGTTGTATGTTTTGAACAGCTGTTAAACGCAAAGTAAATGACGGAACTTGCTCTATTAACAGGTGGTACTTGACGGGAGCAGTTTTGCATTTCATATAACTACGAGCTAAGTTGTAAAAGTCACGGGCTTATTGATACGCCCTCTTATAATATAAGTTTGATATAATTTTTATTAAAAATAAAAATTATGTTTCCTCGACCTTTAATACTATATATTTCTTAATTAGAATATTGTAATAACAAATAATCTATAAGAGTTTTTGTTTTTAAATTTATTAATAAATTTAAAAATAAAAACTCAATATCATAATAAGGAAATATAGAGTATGGCCTCTAGCTTGAATAATATTCATTTTCAATATTTAATATAAATTTAAAAATTTGACCGATCGTGTAGGCTACTGCATGGCCAGCCGAGGCAGCCATTTGAATGAAATTATTTTAGATTGTTAACCGGAAGGATTGTGCTTTCAAATAAAAAAAGAAATTTGAGAAAATATTCAGTAGTTTTTTTTATAGCATTTTCAAAAAAAAAAAGTTATTTGGCGGACCCTTTATTTAAAATTTGTATTAAAATCTTAAAATTGGTTTGAACACCAAACATTTTCCATAAAGTTGTAAACGTTTAGTAGCATTTTTCCTTAAACTGCATTTACATTTACCATCGAAATCCATTTGATCATATGGTAGTGTCTAAAATGATACATAAACTCGTTTTCGAAATATAGTAAAAACGTCTCGTAGTGAACAATTGAATAGGGAACATTTTTCTGCAATGATCCTCCCATCAAAAATTTTGCTTACTCAACTAACTTTTTTCTAACTTTACGGATTTTTTTTTTTTGAGTGCATTAGAAGAATCTTTTAAGCAAATGGTTTTATTATAAACTACTAAAATATAAAACTATAAAAAAATATTCAAGAGTTTTTTAAAAAAAGTAAAAAATGAAAAGATTATTTTCAGAATTGAACTACTATAATAAGTGGTTTTTCTGTTTAAATAATTTTTAGTGTTTAAAAAAAAATATTTTTATATGAATAGATATTAAAAGCTTTAGAAAAATCATTAATTATTTGAATTCATTTTTAATTGAATTTTTTTTTAAAAAAATTTGTTATATATAAGGTTTTAATAGGTAAAACAAAATTTTATCAATAAATTTATAATAATTTTTCCCTGGAGAAGCCACCCAATGCGGAGACGAAATATTGGAAATAAATAATTATAATTTATAAATAAAAAATCGTTAAGAAAAAAACATTAAATAAAAGAAGAGCAAACAAAATTTAACATATGTTACTATTTTTTTTTTTTTTTGACATATAGCATTTAAAATTTAAATTTGATTAAAATATAGCACATTTTAAAGTTTTATTACTGTTTTTATTTTACAAATATTTAGCAAAAATATTTTGCTAATTTTCCTGCTTTTTCCTGCAATGTAATTTTTAACTAATTTTCATTAAACTTTTTCTACTGTTTTTACAGACTTATTTGTATGAGTGTAATATAAGACACGAAAGAAGACACAAAAGTCGTACTTTATAGCGACCTCCAAATATCGTTCGATTGAGAAAATTTTTGGTGTATGACGAACTTCAAAAATGCTCGACACTTTGAGGTAAAATATTTTATAACCTGTTTTCTGGATGACATTAATAACTTTTTGGGTATATGTTAGCCAATGTTTCAGCATGCTAAATCCATTCGCTTTAATCATTTGTCATTAACGGCGCAAAAACTATGGCCGTTTTAAGTTTCAAGCAAATTAAAAATATTAAAATTACATTTTCTGCTAGGGTTTAATTAATGCTACATCAATTTATAGATCTCATTGTTTTTATCACAATTCAAAATATATAATACATCACCAAACAATATAAAAATACATTCAAAAAAGTTTTTTTCAGATATTAGAACTTAAACAGTAAACCGCGATTATTTTGGAAAACACACTTTTTTTTCCGGTTTAATGATATTAAGCTGGGTTTAGTGTTACTTATCTGCAGGAAATTTTTTCAAATACATTTACATTCGAAAAATTTAAATTTTTGTAAAAGCATGCTTTTTGATGTTATGAAAATTTCGTTTGCTCCAAAAAAATTGAAGTTCCTAAAATTTGTTGATGCCTTATTGATTTCAGTATTAAGATCATTAAAATCTTGTATTTGAGGTACGTTTTGGCGTTATTTATACAGCTTTTTAGTTGTCACAAAGAGAAATGTGATTGGAAAAAACCACCGCTGTACTCGCTAGGAACGAAAAAAACTCAATTTGTTTGCACTTCATCAGTTATATCCATCGTGAAGTTTCACTCTAGATACCTAAATATGTTCTCAAGATATGTTTTTTATAAAAAATTGAGAAAAAAATTAAGTTTCGCAAAATGTTTGAAAATAATTTAAAATGTTGGCGTTTAGAAAATTTTGGGGGACCTTTTTGACTCGAAGGTGCAGTTTACTAAGATACGCCATTCACGAATTTCAAATATAATTGTAAATGTCAGACGCAAAAAACATACATTTTCAAAAAATGCACTCCAATACCATTTATGTTTGTGATGTCTGTACTCCGTTATTGGTGCGCTGACATCAACTTCTTATATCTTTATAAAATTACAACTTTTTTTAAACACTGTTCTCAAAATTCAATTCCATTACACGGCGCAAAAACCGTATGAGAAAAACTGAAAAAGTTTAAAATTTGGAAAATATTTGTTTCACTTGTAACCCTCCATACAACTTTCCACCAAACAGCGAAATGAAATTTATTTTTTTAAGTGAATAAATCTCTTAGGTCTATTGACTTTATTTTATATTGGTTTGGATCTGAAAGTTAAAAACTAAGAGAAAAAAATTAAATTTTTAAAAAAACTCTTGTAGGTTTCAAGTAATTTTTTACATTTCTCGACTTTTAAATGGCCATAAATTTTGTAGGTGAAGGATCTCCAACGTGAAACTTTTCATGTCATATCTTCCAAGTATAGTCTTCCAAACCCTGTTCAACGTTTATCTTGAGAAATAACAGCCATATAAATTCGGTTCCAGCAGGTGGCGAGAATTTTTAAAGTAGTCCATATACTTTTATTTAACCACAAATGCGTGGACCAGTCTATTGTACACTTTGATATTAAATAAATGTTTTCTATAGCTACAAATTGTATAACATACTAAATACGTCGGTGTGAATGGTATACAAAGAATTAACCATTTTGTATTATTGTAATATTTTGTTTAAAGTTCAATGTTCGCTTACAAAAAATAACATAGAACATGTAGATTTTATTTAGATGAAAGCTTTTTGTATACATAAAAAATAAAATAAAATCAACAAAAGAAACTCCTTTTCATGAATAGATTTTTTCTTTTTTTTTAATTTTATTTTAATGGATTTGTTCAATTGCATAGTTTTTGGGGACAATAACAATTTATCACTTAAAACCTGTAATTTTTAAATATTGCTTTAAAAATACAAGACTTTTATTTTTAAGTGATAAATTTTACTAACAAGAAAACTTCACCATAGTGAATCCGCAGATTTTAATGAAACTTGGACATGTTGTTGAGGACAACAAAATATTTGACACGAATTTGTTATTTTAATGCGCAATCTCAAGTTTATGGGTTAAAAAGGGGGGAAAAAATTACAGAATTTTTCGTTTCCTTAAATATATTTCTTACAAACATTTGTTAAACAAACTCGGTATCAAATGAAAGGTATTTTAAAGATCCAACAACTGGAATATAAAACGTCAGTGCATTTTTGTTAAACAAAAAACGTATTTTTCAAATACCACATTTGTTTGGGATGTTGTAGTTTGTTGGAGTTCAAATTAACATATAATAACGTTTATTTCATTTTATCGAGCGGGTGTCTTTTCAATTTTCTTAATCGTTCGGCTTTAACACGATTTTTCCCGAAGATCTTTTATAACCCATATTTTAAAAATATATCAGATAAGTAGCAACGCTGGGCCAACATAAGCAATATTGGTATCAAAAATGTTGTTTTCTCAAACACTTTAACACTGTGTACAAAAAAAAACTGAATTTCGTAAATTTTAGACATGTGCCCAGGCAGAAAAATACAATCTGCACAGTGTTGACAAAGCTTTTGCCACTGTCGGTTATGCGTTGGCAGAACGTGGGATTAAAACAAAATTGTATTGGCATTGTTTTTAAGCAATTGTAATGCCAAAAATATAACTACCATTGACATCAAGCAATGTCAATTAAATGTAAATTTAATCGTCAATTAATTAGGCAATTCATTTAACTAGTCCAAGTACCATATATGAGGAAAAAAAAAAGTGTTTTTGTCCACCCCTCGAAATGTACATTGGTTTGGTTTATAATGATTCCCAAAATATTTTGTGTCTAGCATTAAAATCCAGTGACCTTGACTGTTTTCAAATAAGGTTTTTTTTAGATTTCCAAAGAATTTTGTAGCTTAACTAAAAACCACTTATTTAGGAATTTTTCACCGCAATGTGACATTAAAAATCGAAGAAAAAAGTTTTTAACTTAAGGTCGCTAAACAGAGATAAACTTTCGACCATATATCTATTATATATTATGTCCTGTGGTTCCTATTGGGAACAAAGGGCCCTATTGGGAACAAAGGGACATAGGTTTAAACTTATTTTTTTTTTTGTGAATGTTTACTGTTTGACGGCTTATAATACAAAACTTTTACTACGTAGAATGTCCACTCTGTCAGATACCGTTATACCGTATATTAATTAAAAAATTGGTCCATTATCTAAAAAGTTATTAAGAAAAAGGTAAAATGACTTGTATTTGCACGCAAAGAAAAAACATTCGAAGAACATCATACATTTTTGGATTTATGATTTCGACAACCATGTTACTATGGCTGTGACAACCATACTCTTATCGGCTTTTACATCATAATATGATAATTATATTACCATATTATTGTTCTAAATAGATTCAATAGTATCCTATTATGGTGAAATATTGTGTCATCTATACCAGCTATACATGTGATTACAGCACGCATAAATATTTTGTTAATAATACATCTTCAGAATACATTTATAATGACCAAACCATATTATTGTCCTAGTTATCATATTATGATCATGGACACGCATTTCGTCATCATTTTTACCATGTTATGGTTATTGGAAACATATTAATATACAGTAGTGGTCAAAACATTTAGAACTGAGATCGTATTTGTTGTTTTCATTGATTTATTTTCTTCAAATCAGACTTAATTACTAAAATTTATTTTTTACATATTCTTCATACGTTGTTTTATGTTAAACAAATAAAAATCTTAATTCCGTTAAATTAAAACAACAAAAAAATTAATAATAATAGATGTATTCAAAATGCAGGTGTTCAAACATTTGCAACTCTCATTATTCTTACTCTTAACGGAACAATTTATACTAACAAATGCTAGGATATAATCGCATTCCTTTTTAATATGAGATTCAGGCCGTTACATTCTTTAAATTATTATAATTATTGTTTTTTAATAGTTGTAATAAGATGCTGGAAGCATAAACATCGTACAATAATTTTTGTAAAAAATGGCAGGAAATAAATACAATTCTGATTTTAAATCAAAAGTTTTAAATGATTTTTAACATGGACTTTCCCAAAAAGAAATTTCTATAAAGTACTCCGTTCCAAAATCAACGATTTGCCGCATTGTTAATAGTGGTAACATCCACACAACTCATAAAGGTGGAAGACCCCGTATTACAACTGTAAGAGAAGATCGGAAAATCGAAATATCCCAAAGCAGTTCCCAGAGAAGCTTAAACTGAACTTTTAATAGATACCAGTCTTCCCACCATTAAAAAAAGGGCCCGAGAATATGGTCTTAGAAGTTATAGATGTACAATAAAAACGTTTGTGTCGGAAAAAAAACCGAAAAGCTCGGCTTGACTTTGCACGCACCCATTTGAACTGGACTCAACAGCAATGGAAAAATGTATTGTGGTCAGATGAGTATAAATTCAACCTCCGGGGATCAGATGGAAGAGCCAATGTTCGAAGGCCACGAGGCGAAAAGTTTAATGCCAGATACACAACCGCCACAGTGAAGCACGAAGGTGGAAACATTATGGTGTGGGGGTGTTTCTCAGAAAATGGGATTGGCCCGATTCACTGCATTAATAACACAATGACGGCCACAAGCTATAGAGATCTTTTGAGTTCAGTTATGCTTCCGTATGCTGAATGGGAAATGCCACTCTCATGGACCTTTCAGCACGACAACGACCCAAAACACACGGCGGGGGTTGTAAAAGTTTGGCTGCAGGAAAATGAAATTAATATCATGTCGTGGCCGGCTCTACCCGATTGAGAACATGTGGATGATTGTAAAACGGAATATCGGCAATAAAGTATTCCGAAATCGTGATGAACTTTTCGTCGAGTTGGAGAAGCAGTTTAATGAAATTTCTGACGATTATATTAAAAAGCTCATTGCCTCAATGGCTAAGAGGTGTTCAGAAGTTATAAAAAATAATGGCTATGCTACAAAATACTGATCGCTAAAACCATTTTTAGTATTTCCCGTTAATTACTTTAAGAGTTGCAAATGTTTTGCACACTGCACTATCGACTTATTTTGTTAAAATTACTTTTTTTTTATTTCTCAGAAGTTATGAATAATTTTTTTGTATTTGTAAATAATATGCTATAACTGAATTTAATAAAAAAAAAACAAAAACTTATACCACAAATTTTTTTGATCAAAAAAATTATAATTACCTTAACCATGATTTCAGTTGCAAATGCATTTTGTTTAAATTTTTTTTTTCACCTTTTTTTTTCTTTAACAATATATTAAAAAATAAAGCGCTTTTTTCTCACTTTTTTATAATAAACAATAACTTTATTTAAAGGGTGCGCCACAATTAAACTTTTGCCTAGGCTTCTAATGAAGACCGAGTTGAGACTACAATGTATTCCTTCTTCCACAAATCAAATCCCCGTTACAATTACCACCACAACGTTGTTTGTCCATTTTTAATGTTTTTTTCACAAATTCCCTTCACAAAATCTCAAACAAGAATGAAACTAAAAGAGCGAATTATAAAAACAAATTTTCGTCTCAACATTACAAAACACGAAAATACTCTGAAAATCGTTAAAAAACTGTATTTAAGGTATGTGCTACAATCTTAAAGATAAACAAATTTTGATTCACAATTCATAAAGAAGTCCCGAAGGACGTATTTTCTAATCCAATAAGGTTAAAATTTGTGTATGTATTAGACAGTAGTCAATCCTTTAATATAAACTTTTTCTGTTTACGAAGTTTTTTAAAATAGTCAAGGATATGGATGGATCAAATTTTTTAAAGGACATTTTTGAAATTGTTGGTCATGAAATATTTTGACAACTATTTTTGTGGCATTGCAGAGTGAATTATCTTTCATTTTATATATATATATATATTGGCATCATTTAATGAGTACAAATATTTAAATAATTTGTTTAAAAATATAACTTTAAATGTTCTTTTGAAAGGGGATAGTATATGATAGTGAAAATCTGAGTACGCACTTTTCTGTTTAACATGCATATCGCTCTTAACATGCGTAACAAAAAATATTGATATTTGTCCCAGGGTACTATGTGAATTACCAAAATTTTATATTAAATATCAAAGATATTTTTGGAAAAAGTCTGATTCCCAACTTGAAATTTATATAGATATTCGCAAATTAAGCACATTTTTTCAATTTTTTTCATTTTTTTTTTTTTTTACAACACTGTTTAAAGAAGAGGCTTTTTTCTTTAAAATAACACCAAATTTACTAAAATCTGAAGAGGTAAAGTTGAATATTTCGTTGTTGTGTGCTATTTACTTTTAAAATCACCCTTATATTATAAATATCTAGCAACTGTGCTATAAATACAGTGCATATTCCCAGGATATAGTATAAGCAATTTTCTAAAGAATTTAATTTATAAATTATTAACAAATATAAACTTTCATAACTATTTATACACTGCTATGATGAAGAATCTACATTTGAGTATTCATAAATAAGGTTGCTTTTTCCGTTATTTTTTTAAATTTAATTGACCACACTAGCCAAGAGTCTTAATGATATATTTAGTAGGGATAAAGTACTATGGCAGCAGTTGTAGTGGTGGCAACATTTGCCATAAATACCAGAAAAGTGTTTAGAAATCCCGCACGTATTTAATGGAACTTAACTAATTGCATATTTTTCTGTTTTTATTATTATTTCATTTTTTTTTTTTTTGCATTTAATTTTCAAACAATTTTTTCTAAGGAATGTAGACTGGCACTCGCAGATACATAAACATTGGAAACAGGAAAGCAACAAGCTTAACAGATATTTAAAGGAGTGAACTTGACTTAAATTATGACATTATAGTATGGTGTAAATTAAGGTGGCTGAAAGAAAAAATATATGCCATTGTGAAAACAAAAAGGGTCTGCCAAGAAAAGTCTCAAAAATGTATTGTTTAGAGGTCGTAAACTCATGGAACTTCTGCTTTAAAAATATGTAAATGTCAGCCATTTGAGGCACAAATTAAATTTTTTTACTAACCTAGTAGTTCATTTAAAAAAACAAACCACATTAAATTACTGTTTTATGATTTTACATTAATTTTTTACATTCATTATTTAAAAAAATACAAAAAATGCTTATTTTTTACTAACATATTTGGTTTATTTTTACTACAATTGTGGTTCATTTTTTGAACATTAAAAAACAAATGACCAATGTTTGTTCTTCCTTTAAATGAAATTGCATTGGTTTTTAACTACATTTGCAGTAATCTTTACCTACATAGTCTATTTTTGTAAGACGTGTCACTCAAAAAATTCGTGTAAATGAGTGAAGAAATTCATTTTGGGTTTCTGAATCACAAATGTCACTTTGAATTGAGTGAAAACGTAAGAGTTGTCGTTTTCGTCTCTTTTTTTTTTTGGTTTCCACATTGCGATTTGAAACGTCACAAACGTCAAAAACAGACGTTCACAAAAAAGTATTCGTCAAAGAAAAAAGGCAAAACAACTTAATATTAAAAAAAAAATACTTTTTAACAAAAAATTTTAATAAAAAAAGAATAATCATTTTGATTTCTATTTTTATTTTCATTTATATTTATTTTCATTTTTATTTGTAAATATTTTTGTTTTTTTTATACAAATTATATTTTTACCACCACTTTTATTGTTTTCTAAACAAAATAAATTAGTTTTTTTTTCAAGCAAAAATCAGCTGTTTTTGTTTATATTTCATTTACAGTGTTGGGTTGCCATCTACCAACGAAAAATGAGTTATTTGTATATGAAAAAAGCTAACAAAAACAGAAAAAGAATATCATGGCAGTCTCTACTGTTTGACATAATATAAAGCTTTACGTACTGCAACGTAAGTCAGACGAACTAATTATAAAAACTCATTTCCTTACGTATTCGTTCGGCTGCCACACATTCGTCTGAAATTATACACGTATTGTAAAAACAAGCCGTAAGTGTACTTGTTATATTTTTTCATTTGAATTAAAAAATAATCAAATATAAAATATAATTATAATATATTTTTGAGAGTACATTACGAATATGAAATCTAAATTTAAAACAGAGTCGCACAATTCGCGCAGAGTTCATAGAAAAATGTATTTAACTTTTTAACAGTTTTAATACAGTTTACATGATTTCTGTGGAATGTTCTTTATGTGAGATAAGATTTTTGTTAAAAATCAATTTTAATAACGCGATATATATAGTATCACATATAGCTAAACATGACGTCACATCTCAACTGATCCGAAAAATGGCATACATAAGCTGATCTCATATTATCTCATGGGATCTAATATCATATAGTTTGATCCGAAAAATGGGTCTATCAACTATGATCAAGTTATATATAATTCTATACAACTTTATGTAATAAGTTTTTTAATTAAAAAAATAAAAAAAACAAAATTGTAAATGTTTCAGAGATCGGTACTTTTTATTTTATTCCAATTAAGTATAGCTTGTAATTCATTTATAAAACATATAAAAATTAATTTTAGAAAATAATGTTACATCTAGAAATATATGGTTTTTATGAATCTGAAGTTGAATCGCATAAAAAACTTAAAACGCTAGGTAAAATAAAAAAAAAACAACATTTACCGAGGAAGAAAGTCACATTTATATTTTATACAAACGAATTAAAAATATTAAAAATATTATGTATCAATACGATATTTCTTTATGAAGTACTTCAGCAATTTCAGATTGTTCAAAACAACTATTTTGTTAACCACAAAACGGGATCAGTGGTAGAAAACATATGGCCTATAGTGGAACTAAGCAACTATTTAATTTTTAAAATTGAAAACTTAGAATCTATTACGCATGCTATAAAGTTGGGAGTTTCGTTTATTTACACAAGCCGTTTCCAACGCCCTCTTCTAAAAACTTGAACTGGTTTAAAGAGAATTTCGAAAAAAAATGTATTAACGTGGTACTTTTAAGAGGGCAGATCAATAAGTCCGTGACTTTTCGAACTTCTCTCGTAGTTATATGAAGTGCACCACAGCTCCCATCAAGTACCACCTGTTAATAGACTACTGTCAAATTTTGAGTAAGTTCCCTCATTTATTTTGCGTTTAACAGCTGTTCAAAACATACAACCTCGTGGATTCTTTAAAAATGGAAAAAAGCGAATTTCGAGTGCTCATTAAAAATGAAAATGTCGAAAAAATCCACGATATGGTGTTGGCCGATTGAAGAGTGAAAGTGCGTGAGATTGTTGGCATTTGATATGGAGTGTGGTTTCGGTTTTAAATGATCAGTTGGGTTTAAGAAAGCTGTCTGCCAGATGGGTGATGCGTTTGCTCTCAACTGACCATAAACGTAATAGTGTGACAACTTCAAAGGTTTGTTTGGAGTTGTTTAACCGCAATGCGAATGAGTTTTTGCAGCGTTTTGTAACTGTGCATGAAACATGGATGCATTACAACACACCGGAGACCAAGCAGCAGTCTAAAAAATGGGTTTCTCTGGGTGAACCGGCTCCGAAGAAGGCCAAGGTAAGTTTGTCGGCCAATAAGATGATGGCAACAGTTTTTTGGGGTGCACGCCGGATAATCCACATCGATTACCCTCAAAAAGGAAAAACAATAAACGGCGACTATTATTCCAACTTAATGGACCGATTTAAAAAAAACACGACCCTATATGGCCAAGAAAAAAGTTCTGTTTCATCAAGATAATGCACGAATATACACGTATGCAGTCTCAATGGCAAAATTCCATGAATTTGGCGACGAATTGGTGCCTCATCCGCCATATTCTCCGGATTTAGCCCCCAGTGACTATTTCCTATTTTCAAACCTAAAGAAATGGAGATTTAGCTCCAACGATGAAACAAAAGCCTATTTTATGGACCTCGAAAATCTTATATTTTGGAAGGGATACAAAAAATGGAGAAGCGTTGCACTAAGTGTATTGAGCTAAAAGGAGATTATGTTGAAAATATTTTTTTTTTTGCAAAAAAAAAACTGTGTTTCATTCAAAAAGTCACGGACTCATTGAAGTGACGGACTCATACAAAAAGTCACGGACTCATCTGAGTCGTATCTGAATATTTTATCAGAATCGGTGAGCTGCTCCTAAACTAAAGACAGGCTAAATTTTGATTAGCCAACTAAATTTTTGTCTCCAAAAAATGTAGTATTTTTTTTGTTGGTCTCATGTCTTGTCTAATATACCATTTAATTGAAAAATACTGAGTTTGATTTTTCGGTAATTCTTACTTTTAAAATGAAATACCGCGATCTCATCCGTGGAGAATAAAAAAAAAGATTGGAAAAAGATTTTATAATGACATTTATTTTGTCCCTAAGAGATAAGTAATTTTTGAGAAAATTCAAACTTAACTCTTAAGTCTTGCAGTCTTGTTTTCGACTCAGCTCACGTATCTGAATAGTTCCTAAGTTTTTTATCAAAATCGGCTAAAGGCAGGCCATAATTTGGTAAACTCTGATTGGCTGCGAAAAAATAGTCCCACATAATTTTTTTTCGTTTTCATTTTAAAATTGTTTGAAGACAATCTAGAAACAAAATGTGCTTTCCGATTGGAGGAACACACAAATTTTATTTAACTCGACTCAGGCGCTCCGTGAAATAAATCCATGTTTTTCTTAGTTTTTAGTATGTTTTACTATTTTCACACAACAGCATTTCGCAATCGATCAAAACACTTTTGTGCGTAATCAACAAGGCAAATCTAACCACACATTTCGTGTAAAAAAGAAACAAAGAGAATGTGCGGTTCATGGGAAAAACGCGAAATGTGCCTAAAATTTATATGACAGCATAGCGAAAAAGGACGACCTATGAGTTCGAAAATTATTTTAACAAACATTTCAATACATTACATTGTCTACAAAATAGTTTCAAATTTTATTTAAAAAACCCGGGTTAAAATAGTTACATCTAGTCATATCCGACTTTTAAGTCACATTGCTGCTAATATCATTATATTCAAATACATTTGATTATTTTTATATAGAGATTTTTCTATACAGTACTTGATATTATTATTATATGTCTCCAAAACTTACTCCACATATGACTACATAAGCCATATAATAATAATAATCCAAATATATGTAGTGATCGATATGATTATGATTATATATGGTCCCATGATAAATCTTATTAAACTACATGTGACGCCATACCGAATATATTTCCTTATAATTTTAAATAGCAACAAATACCATGCAAATTTTGGTAAAGTTCAATATCAAATTAAGTTATACGCAAGTTAAGATTTTCTTACATATGGCTTCACATATAACCATACCAATTTTATAACAAAATTAGTTGCAAGTGATTTATTTTTTATAATTTCATCTAAAAAAAGTGTGCTTTTTATAAGACAATACCACTTAATTATATATTTTTGAAACACTAAATTTGTTCTTGATAAGTTTTAGTCATTTCGTTGTTTCATTTCATTTTGATTTTAAACTTTAACACTTTTAAGCATAAAATTTTATAAAATCAGATACATATATTTATATCTAATTAGATATAATTTAATGTCCCGGATATGGACAAATCCCGGAAAAAATTGTCTAATATAATATAATTAGATACATGTACGTTCTCGGATTAATTTGTATGTGCTTATATATGGGAACTTGTCAAATGAGATACAATTTTATTAGAATCCATATTAATATTTTTACCCGGAGATGTTCACTTATTTGTGTGAATAAAAACCACGATATTTCAAATGAGAAAAACAAATTCCCATATTTTGACCCAATGTACCTTAATCTATTAGAAAATATGTGTTACAAAGGCTGGCTCTGCAAAAAGTTGCAAATTCTTCAGCAGTAATATTAATAATATATTTTTATACGTTTTACTTTTAAATTTTAAAAATCTAAAACCAAAAGTTAATTTTTTGATCTTATATCATAAATTTTGATGTGAGCAAGATTATTCAAGTTCAAAATCATTTGTTTTTTGTTAAACAAAAAAAACCGTGCAATGTTTATTTACAAAGGGCTTTCAAAATAAGTTTTTAGCTTTTATCACGATTATGCTTGTTAAATATGTATAGTGTTATATAT
Organism: Delia radicum; assembly: GCA_021234595.1. Taxonomy (NCBI): domain Eukaryota; kingdom Metazoa; phylum Arthropoda; class Insecta; order Diptera; family Anthomyiidae; genus Delia; species Delia radicum. The sequence goes on from CM037853.1 coordinate 53,602,096, forward strand.
CGTTGGAAAGGTTTTTAAAATTAACGTAACAGAATCGAATTTATAACAGATATATAATATATATAGTTATAATATGTATTTTACAATAATCTGCAAAAACTCCCTATTTTCAGAATGTTTTGTATGGGAGCATGTCTCAAAATTGAGATATTCGAAATGATTTTTCCACAGCAGTAATGTGCTTCCGATAATATGAAATTTGCCACTCTGTGTCACAATATAGCTATGCGTTAAACTTTGTCTAAAATCAAAACACGTATTCACTAAAACTTAATAGAGAATAATATATGTGAGTTTTAACCTGATCCGACTTTACCTCCTAGTACAAAACCCGACAAAGTTGATGTGGTTTTTCGAATACCACGAAGAGTTGAGTATGCTTGGACATGCTACTTATTACTGGTTATACGCATTTGAAATACTTTTGATTAGATACCAAATTTATATATAGTTTCTTTGGAAGAAATGTGAAAAAAACGCACAAACAGAAAATGGGGCCATTTTTGACCCAACTTTTTAACCCTTAAATGTGAGATTGCGCAGCTATAAGAATATACAAACATATACATATTTCATCACAATCGGCGGGAACCTATGAATGGACTCTATTTGTAAGACCTTGGTGTCATAACTACCAGTAATGTCACCAAGCTACCTTTAACCACGCGTGGCTTCAGCAATTAATAAACAGGAAAATGATTTTAAAAGATGACATTTCACAAAATAAATTTAATTTATAAATGTTTTGCTTTTAAATTTTAAAAAATTAAAACCAGAAGTTTATTTTTCGATCTTTCATCATTAATTATGATGTGAGCAAGATTATTCAAGTTCAAGATCATTTGTTTTTTGTTAAACAAAAAACCGTGCAATGTTTATTTATTACTCAAAAAAGTTTTTGCCCGCTAACTTATAGCAGACTTTATCTACTGGCAGGTCTTTACATGTTTCATTTCGCGTCACCTAAAATCATCAGATCATTTATAAAATTTCAAAAAAACTTAATTTTTGCAATCTCCAGCGTAAACCAATATTTGGCTGCTGTTATAAATCGGGCAACAGAACAAAAGTATAAATAAATCTGCACAAAAGTATAAATAATCTCTGTCGATTCTATTTTTAATTAATATAAAAAGTTATTTTAATTAAAATAAGAATTTCATTGCCTATCTCTCAGTTAAATAATTAAGTCTTTTAAATGATGCATTGTCTTTACACATTTATATGATGTTTTCCATAACAACTGTCCCAGATTAATGTGAAACTTTCAGTTTTTATTGTTCTTTCCGATACTAATTAAACATGGAAAAATTTGTTCACTTTTTCCAAAAAGTGAGAGAATTAGAGGTAGTTAAATATTCACAAATTTTGCATATTTTATGTTAAAAGCTTTCAAGTATGAACATTAGCAAACATGCCCTCCTATTATTTGTTTTTTACACACAGAGAAAAATTTAGGTGTTTTCCAACCGAAATTCGGCTACTTCGACTCAAATTCGGTTATTACGAATTTTAGTAGGTTGGTACAACTCAACATTAGTTTTCACAGCAAAATTCGGTTAATTCAACTGAATTTTAGTTGCAACACCCAAAATATTTAGAAATCTAATAAAAATATCGTTGTACTAACCTTTTTTATGAGTTGTTATCATTAAAATACACTTTTCAATTCGGTTGGCATTTTATTTCTCTGTGTGTATGAATCATTTTTTTAACGTCCTTTGACTACTTTCATATTTCTTTCATATTAAAGATTATAACAACCCAGCGTACACTCATAATAATCCATGCACAGAGAACAATATTTACCTATTTTTTTTTTCAAATAAATCGATTTGTTGAAAATTTTAAAATCTGCAAATTAAAAATTTATTGAAGCAATTAAATCTTTGCTAGAATTCGGAACTTGCTTGAGATTTTTTTCTACTAACGCTCGAAATATATTGTTGTTGTTTTTTGTAATATTTATGTACGTAGTTGTTTTTTATAAATGTTTATGTATTAGAAATAAATATTATAAATTCATTTTAATTAGATATTATTAATTCTCATTGAGTTTATTACTTTATTAAGTTAAATAATTTTATTTCAGTGATGTAAATCTAAATATTGCTTTATTTTAAAACTTTAACATAAATTTGATAATGTAATTTTAAAGTTTAATTTCGTTTAATAAAATTTAAAAAATTCTTTAAAGAAAATACCAAACTAAATGAAAACTTATTTAAAAAATACCCTGATTTCAACAAAGGGCCTCATTTCTGCAATGAAACAATTAAAAAAAATGTTGCCATAGTCCCTACACTGATAATAATTCATGCATAAAAATACTAATAAATGTCCAAATAACAAAATCTTTTGTAACATAAACCAATATTTGTTCATTTTACGAAAGTTTTTGTAGTTTTGACATTATTTTTGTAAAGGGTCCGCCATCTAACGTTTTTCAACTAGTGCTTATTTCGTGAATGGTAACACTTAGCTCATGTCTGATTTGATAGATAAATAGTTTTATCTTTCCGCTGAACGAATATGGTTGTGTATACTCTTGAGCAACGCTGGGAAATATTGCGACATTACTTTGAAAATCATGGTAATGTTGCAGAATGTGTGCCGATACACCCAAAACGAGTCACTGTTTTTTGCTGATTTTGTTCCATAGGCATAATTGGGCCATTTTTCTTCGAAAATGAGCAAGGAGTGGCCGTTACAGTCAATGGAGATCGCTATCGGGGCCGTGTTGAACGAATTTTTGTTCACAAAAATTGAAGAGGAGGAAATACAGCTGCACACAATCGATAATGTGCTTAAAAATTGGACCGCTCGTGTAGGCTACTGCATGGCCAGCCGAGACAGCCATTTGAATGAAATTATTTTCCATTATTAACCGGAAGGATTGTACTTTCAAATAAAAAATGAAATTTGAGAAAATATTCAGTAGTTTTTTTTTATAGCATTTTCAAAAAAAAAAGTTATTGGCGGACCCGTTATTTTTAGCATGGATTATTATGAGTGTACGCTTTAATAGAAAGAAAAAAAGTAATTTCTTTGCAAATTTATCCACAAAAAATAAATAAATCTGCTTTCTTAACGAACATTACAAGCCGGTTCAAATTCAATGTTATAAAATTTGGTTTTTTGCTTTTGAGTAGGTAAACAATATTGATAACTTTTTTATCGAATAAGTCTATCAATTTGTAATTGAATTAGCAATTTTCGTTGTTGGTGGAATTTCAGCAATTAAAGTTATTGACTCGGTGGTTTTCGCGATTAAAATGGGTTTTTATTTGTTTGTGTGTATTTAAAATACACGAAAACTGTGGTTCTTTTTACCAAAGTTTTGGTTATTTTGATATTACGAAAAATGTTATATGTATATATACTTATCACCTTTCGGTTAAAAAGAAAACTTTTATTTGCATATTTTACGAAAATTTAAAAAAACACAAAATGGGATTTGTAAATATACAAATATTTTGTTAAAATAAAAAAAGTTTTTTTTCAAGTTTGTTATAATTTTTATTAAAAATAAAAATTGTGTTTTTTTCGACCTTTAATTGTGCAATGAAAATGAAAATTATTCAAGTTCGAGGCCATACTCTATATTTCTTCATTAGGATATTGTCCTAACAAATAATCTATAGAGTTTTTTGTTTTCAAATTTATTATTTGACCCTTTCAGGAATGTGTTGATAGATCTATTTCGGGAATTTTCTAGGTTCCCATCATCAGAACACGTTTTGAAAGCGGTAACAATCCCATGCCAAACAGCAAACATACATATGAACTAGTTTACTCACTACATGAGAACTAATATACATATGAGTTTGAAGTTAAAGATTATAACCATTGATCAAAAAATAAATTGAAAACTTGTTTGATGTGCAAGATCCACCTCTGGTGGATATTCAATACACGTTTTTTTGTTTCTCTCTCCTTGTTTAGTTTGTAAGCAAAACAGGGGAAGTAAACTTGGACAATATCCTAATGAAGAAATATAGAGTATGGCCTCGAACTTGAATAAGTTTCATTTCATTGCACAAGTAAAGGTCGAAAAAAACATAATTTTTATTTTTAACAAAAATTATAGCAAACTTGTATAAAAGGCAGAGTACCGCCAAGTTTACTTCCCCTGTTTTGCTTACAAACTAAACAAAATATAAAAAGGAGAGAGAAACAAAAAAACGTGTATTGAATATCCACCAGAGGTGGATCTTGCACATCAAACAAGTTTTCAATTTATTTTTTGATCAATGGTTATAATCTTTAACTTCAAACTCATATGTATATTAGTTCTCATGTAGTGAGTAAACATCTAAAAATTAACTTCCAAAAAAAACTAAATTTAAGAAAATATATTTTTTTATAAAAAAAAAAAAATGTTGAATAAAATGTGCCCACACGGGATTCGAACGCGGGCCTCCTGGTTGTCAGTCAACCGCTCTACCACCTGAGCTAATTCGACTTGTTATACGTATTAAATAAAAACATAAATAACTTCCCGGGTAAAAATTTGAATATAGAGTCTAATATAATTATTAGAGTTAGTTTTGAAAAATAGATTTTTGGATATCATCACTTTTTAGAAGGTTTTTGTATCAATAAAAATAATGGCGTATTTTTTTTTTTTTATTTCAACTCCTTCCCGTGCCTATAGGCGACTCAAATCGCGGATTTTGGGTCCCTTTTCCCATACAACAAAAACGGCTTAATATATGTCAAATCTGATTTCAGTATTCGATTCTACGGGAAAACTTAGGCCCATAAGCTTTTTTTAGTTTTTGGAATGCACCAGAATGCATAATTAGAGTGGTCCAAAAAAATAAAATTTTTATAAAATTTTAGCCTATACTAGGTATGAAGTCTGTAACTTGAAGTTATGCTTAAAAGTATTTAAGTTGAAAATTTAAATTTCAAAGCCTCAAATTCTGTTTGAATGAAACAATGAAATTTTTAAAAAAATTTTCTGAATAAATTTAGTGTTTTCAAAATGTAAAAATTTTTCTTTTTGAAATAATATAAAAGAAAGTACTTGAAAAATATTTCGTTATAAAAATAATATGGTTATATATGATGCCATATGTAAGAAAGTCTTAACCCATTAATGCCCATTGGCAACTTAAGTTGCCAGCAGAGTTGTTACAATTTAGCATGCTCTGAAAAAAAGGGAGAGTGTACAAAACTTTGTCTCAAAATTAAAAAAAAGAAACGTCTGGGCAATAATGGGTTAACATGCTGATAGCTTAACTTGATTACAAACTCCCAGGTAAAAAATATTGCGGACGGAATTATTTGATTACGAAGCTCTTCCAAAGCATATCCAGAAGGCATGATTTTTGTTCGCGATGGCCCACTTGGTATGTCTCTTTTAAGCAGGTGAAAAACGCTCTTAGAAGCAATAAATTCATGACTTCTTAAGCGCTCTTAGAAGCATGACTTCTAGGCGTTGTGGTGTAATAGTTAACGCGTTGGATTGTTACACAGATGGTCCCGGGTTCGATTCCCGGCGACGAAAAACATCAATTTTTTAGAAAAATAATATGTATGAGTTTTCTATCACTTATATGTATCGCGGCGCCCACCTTCGGTGTTCCCATAGCATTTAACCCCACCGAAGTAAAATAATGAATCAGGGCTATGAAACAAAAAGCTTCAATAAATTCGCCAACTCTACATCAGGTGGCGAGCAACAACTGTTCTAAGACTTATCATCTAGCGCAATTGCAGTGTTGCCATGTTTGAAGCCCTTCATCTTTCACCAACATTCCAAAGCAAGCAACACCCTAATTAATAGGAAGAATTTTCTAAGTGTTGCTTCTCTTTAAAAAAAAAAAAAAAAAAAAAAAAAACAAGGCATTTTGGGAAGCACTACAGAATGCCTTCCGTAATTGCTTCATAGTATCCAAGGCGGTGAAGCGATATTTTGGAAGCATGAAACGTAGTTACTGCTTACCAAATCCAGGTTATTTTTTGCTGGGCTGTACCAAAATATGTATGTGATTATATAAAAAGTATAAGGAAATAATTTTCAGTACGAAGTCACAAATAGCTTAGTAAATTTTAGCGTAGTCACTACATATATTTGGATTACTATTATATGGCTTATATAGTTATATATGGAGTAAGATTTGGAGATATATATTATTATTATTATTATTATTAGATATATCTTTATTCAATTCTATACACAAGACTAAGAGCCTCTTATTGCAGTATAGAACGTTTCATTAGCATAATACAGTGTTTACAATATTTCTTAAAAATAGAATTGCATTATTAAAGTAAAAAAAAATAAATAAATGAAAGTGACAAAATGGCATGATTATATTAATAATTGTATAAGCAAACTAAAAATCAGAGAAAAAAAAAAAAATAATCAATTAATTTAATAATTTAATTTAATAATTTAAGTTATTTAATTGGAAAAATGTATAAAAACTTCTTTTCTAAAGTTCTGTGCGTTACTTATTATTTGTTTGTTTTGTGGGAGTCGATTCCAAAGACGAATTGCATTTATGAAAAATTGCCAAGTTGATATTAAACTGTGGTGTCTGAATAATATAATTTGTTTTCCTCTATTCGATCTACACAAGGTAAGGCGGTTATACAGATGTTGTGGTTGTTGAGTAAAAACGATTTTGTGCATTAATATTAGTACTCTAGTTTTAAGTAGATCTTCAAACTGGATACCATATAATTTAGTTGTGAAAGAAGAAATAGAATCAAATCTTTTTACACCATAAACATAACGTATAACACCGTTAAACACTGACTCAAGTTTTTGTTGGCTTCTGGAATCACATTTGGCAAATAATTCGCATCCATACATCAAAATAGGCATTAAGTAGGTTTTAGCTAAAAGTGTTCTTACCTTAACAGGTGTGCAATACTGTGTGGACCAGAGTGTTCTTAGCATGGACTTCGTACGACCACAAGCATAATTAATATGGTTAGACCATGTTAAGTTTCTATTAAAAATAATACCAAGATTTTTTGCTGAATTAACCCTTTCTATACGATTATCATTTAGATATAAATGAGGTATATTGTTGTTGACTGTAGAATTTCTTTTTTCAATAACAAGGTATTTTGATTTATTAGGGTTGATACTTAAACTATTTGCGGTAGCCCATACATATATGCGTTGCAAATTCAGCATTCAATGTTAGAACACATTGTTCAATCTCAGACAAATTACAACTGGTATAGATTTGAACATCGTCAGCATACAATCTTGCCTTACAGTTCTGCAGTTGATTCGGAAGATCATTAGCATAAAGCGAGAATAATAGAGGACCAACGATTGACCCTTGCGGTACGCCTCTTATCACTGGTAGTGAAGTTGACTTTTTATTACCACTTTCAACATACTGATGCCGGCCAGTGAGGTATGTTGATATCAGCTGTGTAGCGGTTGTAGAGAACTTGAACATATTACGAAGTTTAAAACAGAGAAGATTATGATCGACTGTATCGAAAGCTTTCGAATGATCTAAGAGTACTAGAAAATTTGTTTTCCGTTTATCTAATTCGCATCTTATATCTTCAGCAACATCTACGAGTGCAGTTATGCAGCTGTGTTTTTTGCGAAATCCTGATTGTTGGTCAGTTAATAGATTTTGATCACTTACGAAAAGAGACATCTGGTTATGAATGATTCTCTCAAATAATTTTGACATAAAGGGCAAGATAGCGATTGGTCTAAAATCTGATTTGTTTTTGGGTATTGGTATAATTTTAGCTTTTTCCAGTTTGTCGGATAGCAACTAGTAGTAATTACTGTGTTGAAAATATGAGTTACGAAAGACAATATATTTGGAAGAAGAATTTTGAAAAATCTTGGATGAACTCCGTCTACTCCAACAGCATTTGATTTTATTGACATACAGCTAGTTATGACATCGAAATTATTTACACAATCAAAAGAAAAATTGTAATTAGTATCACGATTGTATTGGTTATTGTTGTAAAAACTGATATCAGCTTCAACCATAGGGATGTTTACTAATTTTTCATTTATAGCATCTGGATCAACAGGAACAGGCTCATTATTATCAGACTTGCCGATGCCGATTTCTCTTATTGTCTTCCAGGTTTTTTTTGATCCCAGAGCCGATTAAAATGTTTGTGTGTTTTAAACAACAATAATAAAAATAATAATAATAAAAACAATTGTTTTATATTTCAAAGTTAATTTAAACACTTAAAACCTCACAGGAGAGAAAAAAACACGACCGTTCTATTCGACAGCCAATATTCAATTCATATCAGGTACCATATAAAAAATTGTTTCAATAAAAATTATCAGATGTACTTGCATGTAATGATATATGGAGTATTGTCACTCTATTCAAAGTCAGATATGATATAATGATATTATATATGACAAAATATAACTATTTTTACCCGGGTTGCTTGCAAAAATGTCATTACCGTCCAGCTTATAAAAATTAGTAGTTACATTTAAACTTACTAGAGTTGCTGAAAATGTAATAAGACTAACAAAAGATTTTTAAAAAGTTTTTATAACATTACTTTATATTTGAAATAATGATAAAAAATTATATTAAAAAGTGGGGTCACAAATTACATCAATTTTTTGCGGTTTCTTTTGTATTGTTTCAAAGAAGTACCAAATGAAAGAGTTTTTGAAAAACGCAATATCTATTTTGCTTAATCGAGGGGTTCGATTTGTCGATATAAGTAACTGTTTTTTATGTTCACTCAGGGAAATTCTGCTTTAAAAATATGTAGTTGTTTGGGTTGTAATATAGTTTTTTTTATTTTTAATGTAAATGGCAGTCAATTGTACAACAAATTACAATTTTTACTAACCATGTAGTTCATTAAAAAAAAAACAACCACATCAAATGACTGTTTTATGATTTTACATTAATTTTTTACAGTAGTTTTTTTGTTATTTAAAAAATTAAAAAAAAATAAAAAGATAAATGTTTGTTTATTTTTTTACTCACATGTGGTTCATTTTTGGAACATTAAAAAGCAAATGACAATGTTATTTGAATTTACTGAAGAGTAAGTCGTCCTTTCTTTAAGTGAAATTTCATTTGTTTTTAACAATATTTGCAGTGGTCTTCACCAACATAGTACTCTAAATGTAACTTTTTTCCCCGAAAAGCCTTTTTCACCTTAAATGTAAATATGTTTAAAAGAGGAAACCCTAAGTAACTAGATTGGCAATATGGGTATCAGCATTTTTGTTTTTTAAAGTAATTCAATGCCGCGTATATATAAATCTGAATTTCTTTGATTTCCGACATGTTTTCATACAAAAAAGTAGTATGTTTGAAACTACATTTTTACCTTTAACCATGAGGGGTTCGCTTATTTTTTACGGGTCCCTTATTTTGTTTTCTTTTATCCTAGTTTCATTAAAATCTAAAAACCTCATCGGTAGACCGCGTTGTCATCATCGGTAGACCGCGTTGTCATCACAACGTATTTAAATTGTGTTAATTGACCGCCCCCTAGGACATGTTAAATTAGCCGGCAATTTGAATATAACAATTCCGATATAGAAAAGATCCCGGCCACCTGGGAACTTTTGATGTGTGTCACCTGTTAGGGTGATACAGCATATTTAGGTAGTGGACTTGTTCATTCCTTTTACCATGGAAAACCCTTATATGTACGTGTGAAAATTATAGTTTGCCGTACCCAACTAATAGCCCTCTAAGCCAATGTATTTATTACCTTCAATGTTCCCCCACAGAGAGAAAAGTCCTGCTATTAATATTTTTTTGAATTATGTACACATTTTTTCTCTTGGTTTATGTAAATGTTGTAAGTGAATAGAATGATGACTGGCTTATGATTGCCGCGAGTTTAGATGTATTTTTTTTTTTTTGTTGTTTGTTTGTATGAAAAACAAGCAGAACAAAATCTATAACGCGTCAGTGCATTATAATCAACATCATCGTCATTACCTCAACATCAAAAACACCATCCATTCAGCACCAACAACATCAGCGGGAAACAGTTAAGAAAAACAGTTAGTAGGTATACATTTTCACTAACTCAACTCAACGTATTTTCTCAAAACTAAACCAAACCATTAGGGTTATAACTTTTTTTTTCTACAAAATTTTTATGTATCACCATGTAATCACGTTTCTGGTCATTTTTAAAACAAAGACCTTTGCATGTTTACCTTTTCACCATTAAAGTTGTATTAGTGGAGCAAAATTAGTACACAACATGTTTTAGATTACTTTTTTCTTAATGTGCTCATTGTTTTGCGAATTTTAATACCCATATCGCGAAACAACGTTATAATCGTTTTACATCAAAATCCGCGAAAACGTCATATTTGAAAACGTTTGTATGCTTAAAGTTTTCTAGGCATCTTAATAGTAGAATTACTTTAAAATTTTAGTCAAATATTTTTTTTGGGAATTTTTACTTTAATCAATCAAAAAAAATTTATCAAACTTCAAAAAGGTATCTGCAGAAACTTTTTAGAGAACAGCAAAAAATAAAATAGCGTTTCTTCATATTTTTTATGGGCTATACTCATAGAGTAGGTAAAATTTGACAATTGAAAAAAAAAAAATCAAAAGTTATAACTCTACTATCCACAAACAACAGACAATTTGGTAATGGCATTAAACCAAGTGTAAATGAAAATCATGATTCACTCTCCCATTCATTCTCCCATTTAGCAGTTGGTACATATTTGCAGTGTATCTACAGTATATAACAAAATATAAGCGAAAGCGTGTCTTGTCATAGTAATACAGCCTTTCGGTTACAAAAAAAAAAAAAATTTCAATCATTAAAATGTTACCACAATTCATATTTCCTCTTTGCTCAAAAAAAAAATAGAAGCTCAAAAATTAACATAAAAGACTAAAAGGATTTTTATTCATATTTCTCATAGTTTGTTAGCCATTATACGTTTAGTATCGTCATCACTAGGGCTCGGAACTTTATGTAAATGCATATTACCCAAATATATTTGCAAATCAGCAAATTTGCACCAATTAATAAACAAATTAATGCATATTGTTCTATAAATACATATTTTTAAATAAAGGGTTCGCCAAATAACTTTTTTTTTTTTTTGAACTCCTGAACCAATTGGACTTTGTATGGTGTCATACCAAGGTCTTTATGCAAAATTCGTCTCAATGATGTCTCCGAAATGTTCAATTGTTGAGAACGACGGTGAATTGATGTTGATGGCGCTTCACGCACACTTTCTGCCACATCAGCAATATTCTCGGGTGTACGCACTGTTTTTGGCTTTTCACGCTTTGGTTTATCGATGAGGATGCCAGTTTCTTTCACTTTTTTCACAAGATAACGAACATACGGACCATATTCGTTCAGCGGAAGGATAAAACTAATTATCTGTCAAATCAGACATGAGCTAAGTGTTACCACTCACGAAATAAGCACTAGTTAAAAAAAAAAACGTTAGATGGTGGACCCTTTATTTTGCTATAAATGCATATGTTTGCATATTTTGCATTAAAATGCATGTTTTCAAGGATTTTTTTTTTAATTTTATTAAAATCTGCATTTTTAGAAAATCCATAGATTTTTATAAATTTTGTTTCTTCAAAATTATAAGCAATTTTTTGATAAAAGAAGACAAAAATTACAGAAAAACACTATTACAAAATTAGTAATACAGTATCTTTATTTTGTAAGGGAAAAACAGTAATTTGTCATAGTCATAGTTGAAAAAACAAACCACATCAAATTACTGTATTATGGATTTACATTCATTTTATCAGTTTTTTTTTATTTAAGAAAATCAAACAAATAAACGTTAGTTAATTTTTTAAACATTTGTGATTTATTTTTACGACATGTGTGGTTCATGTTATCAACAGTTAAAACAAATGACAATATTAGTTGAATTTAATGAAATGTTAGTAGTCTTTTTTCAAGTGAAATTTTAATACGTTTGCAGTGGTATTTACCAACATAATATTTTTAGTGTAGTCTTCTTACAATGTTTATCGCTTATTTTCAAATTTTTTATCCACTTTTTAAGACAAAAATAATATAAATTGTGTTAATAAATAATGTTGGAAAAATTTGAAAATAAGTCAATAATAAGTGCATATTCTATTTGCATATTTACCATTTTCAGGGCATATTTTATGTACACAAAATACAATTATAAATGCATTAACTTCCGAGCCCTAATCATCACCATCATCATTATAACTACTGCTGCCAACATCGCCCTTATTTGAATTTGACCGATATAAGCAGTCAGGACCAAATACCTTAAGACTCAATAAATACCTTAAGCTCAATAAATACTTTAAATAATTAAAAAACAAACTGTTCACTAATTTTGAAGAATAGTTTTGGTCCCAACCATTTATAGTTTGTTTTGTCCAAATTATTAGGCTTTTCATAGTATATTCAAATTCATTATACTGCATGTTCATGTTCATTGTGACTTCCGATCGATTGCAGCTATTGATATGTTTGTTAGTATCTGCAGATACTCGGTAAATAAAGGGTCCGCCAAATAACTTTCTTTTTTGAAAATGCTATAAAAAAAAAACTACTGAATGTTTTCTCAAATTTCTTTTTTTATTTGAAAGTACAATCCCTCCGGTTAATAATGGAAAATAATTTCATTCAAATGGCTGCCTCGGCTGGCCATGCAGTAGCCTACACGATCTGTCCAATTTTAAGCACATTATCGATTGTGTGCAGCTGTATTTCCTCCTCTTCAATTTTTGTTAACAAAAATTCGTTCAACATGGCCCGATAACGATCGCCATTGACTGTAACGGCCACTCCTTGCTAATTTTCGAAGAAAAATGGCCCAATTATGCCTCTGGACCAAAATCCGCACCAAACTGTGACTCGTTTTGGGTGTATCGGCACACATTCTGCAACATTACCATGATTTTCAAAGTAATGTCGCAATATTTCCCAGCGTTGTTCAAGCATATACACAACCATATTCGTTCAGCGGAAGGATAAAACTAATTATCTGTCAAATCAGACATGAGCTAAGTGTTACCATTCACGAAATAATCACTAGTTGAAAAAAAAAAGTTAGATGGCGGACCCTTTACAAACAAAATTTCGGTTGGGGTGGAAATCTTCAAATAACTTGGAAATAAATATGACTTTTGCAACTGTCCCAGTCAAAAATCGACATGTATGGATCCATACATGAACACACATCCATCATACATGTCCACATGCATCCATACATGATTTGAAAAGTTGCAATTGTCGAGTGCCAGTGACAATTTTCATTAAAGCTATGAAAGAATTCATTACTAAAGTGATGAGGTTGCTATCAGTGTAGACTCATCCATATTGACTAGTAAAAATAAAGAGAAATAGCAAGACTCTCAGAAGCTGAGAAAAATGTTAAATTAGATAGCTGATAGCAGCCGAAAGATGATTAACAAGTTGGCTGAGATTAGTATTTAATAAAGCGATTTCAAAAAATACATTCGACCGAGTTCTACAAAAGGTTATCGAATCAAATAATATCCGCACACACAGAGAAATAAAGTGCCAACCGAATTGAAAAGTGTATTTTAAGGGTAACAACTTATAAATTCAGTTAGTACAACGATATTTACATTAGATTTCTTCATATTTTGGGTGTCGCAACAAAACTTCGGTTGGATTAACCGACCTTTGTTGTGAAAACTAATGTTCAGTTGTACCTACGGACTGAAATTCGTAATAGCCGAATTTGAGCAGTAGTAACCGAATTTCAGTTGGCAAATAGCTACATTTTTCTCTGTGTGCACGATTGGTACCAATAGGGATCCTTAAAACTGATTTAAGTCATTCGTTATCGAGTGACTTCGAATTTGAGATTGCATTTTCATTGCTATCATAAAGTTTATGAGGAATTTTATAGCATGTTTTGAACATTCTTCAAATATCTTAGATGTGTGTAGACTTGAAAGAATTATTAGCATCTTCTTAATGAATTTTCGCATTAAATCTATAATGTGTCACTAGAACTCGACCATCGAAACTTTTTATTAAATTAATTCAGTTTTTCAAAAATTTTTTTTGAAAATTTTCAGTTTACATATCGAAAATTCCACACACCTAAGAAAAAAGTGTCATTAAAATTTGTTTCATAAAAATTGTGAAGCTTTTTCATAAAGTTAAATAAATATTTTTTTTTTATTCACTTTGTGTAGAACACTTCATTAGTAAAAATATCATTAAAACTCGTCTCAGAAAATTCTCTGTGTTCAGTTTTGATCTTGCACAGTTTTGATTTTATACTTTTTTAAAAAGTATGTTTATTAATAACAATGCGAAAAAAATTCCTGGGAATTCCTGAAGGATTTCGGGATTGAAAAATGGCGGGAATTCCCGGGAAAGCTATAGTTAAGGCTATAATCGTCTTTACTTTTACTAAAGAACTTTTTAGCCCTACGTAGCCTGGGAACAAAAAAGACCCGTGGGACTTGATATAATTTATAACTACAAGATTGTAACTACCAAAAAAATAAAAACCCATTTCAATCACGAAATCCACCGATTCAATAACTTTAATTAATTCTATAAGATATTGATTGCTATTTAATATGAATTATTTTTCAATAAAATAATAACTTATTTGATTAAAAAATTATCAATATCGCATACTTTCCCAAAAACAAAAAAAAATTGCTTGTTGCCATACCAGACCTGGGCGACGTCAATTACATTTCACAATCATTCACTTGTCAAATTTTTCTATATCATTAATAAATTCAGACCTACGGTTACACTTGTGGTCTTAAACATATCCTTGGAAAATTTTCAATTTTATCAACACCAAACTTGGTAACTAATTCCAATATTTGTGTATTTAATGACAGGCCAATTAATTTTGTACGTCAAATTACATGTAATTGGGTGTAATTGAGTAATTACCCTGTAATTAAATGCCGAGATGTTGTTACTAATTCACATGTTTGGTATTAAAAATTTTACAAATGTTCAAAGGAAGCGTTTACGCCCACAAGTTTGACCGGAGGTCTGAAATGATTAATGATGTAGAAAAATTTCACAAGTAAATGATTGTGAAATGTAATTGACGTCGCCCAAGTATGTGCCATACCAAATGTTTCTATAGCTTGAATTTTATAACATTGAATTTAGACCTGCATGGAATTCTCATTTAGTTATCAAATTTATTTATACTTATGTGAACAAATGCACGCAGAAATTAGTTTTTCTATTGAAGCGTAGGGAAAATGGCAACATTTTTTGGATTTTTTTCTTTGCAAAAATTCGCCCATTTGGTGAAATCTGAGTATTTTTTTGAAATAATTTTTAATTTATTTTTTGCATTTGCTTTCTGTTTCAATTTTTATAATACGAAATTAAACTATAAAAATTACATTATCAATTTTATGATAATGTTTTAGAATAAAAAAAATGTTCAGATTTAAACAACTCAAACTAAATTATTTAACTTAATAAAGTAATAAACCTAATTAGAGTTATATCTTATCTAATTGAAATGAATTTAAAACAGAGGTAGGCATTTCATAGCACAATTGTGCAGAGACCACTTCACACATATACTTATGCTCTTTTCTTTAGTTTTCGATGAGACTCCGACAAGTGTACATGCGGCGGATGCTTTTATATTTTTTCAGCAATACTTACCCAACAAACATTTCTATTTAATAATGAATTACGAAAAATATTTTATGATTGATAATGCATTTGGTAACATGCAATGCATTTTATGTTATCAAATTTAAAACATATTTTCTTAATAAGAAATTGTCATAACAGTATAAATAAATCAGTTTGGAAGTATTAGAAGTTCCGTTTGTATATCAATAGCGTTGTTAATTTCTTTTCTACGTTTTCCCATTCTAAAAACGTCAACGTTCCTTTTTTTAAGTCATACAACATGTTTAGACAATTTAAAATATGTATATTTAAGTGAAAAGCGTAACACATTACCTACACACAAAAAAATTGTTGCCAATAACTTGACTAAAATAGCCCAATCAATCTTGTTAAATTTGCCAAAGGTTTTGGGTAAAAAATTTAAAAACTTATTTAAATTTTACAAAACAACTTGGATAGGGCAATTTTAGCCATGTTATTGGCAACTATTTTTGGTGTGTAATGAACTATGATGGTATTTTGAAACGCTAGATTTATGTTTGCTGGGTAGTTCGCTCACACACACAACCTCATTTTACGTTTTGCCGACCTATGATTTAAAATATTTATTACTAATACCACTAAACATAAATATTTATAAAAAAACAACTCTATAAATATTATAAAATACAACAACAATGTGTTGATGTTTGCTTTTGAGCGATAATATAAAAAAAATGTCAAGCAAGTTCCTAATTTAAGCAAATATTTAATTGATTCAATTAATTTTTAATTGACAGCTTTTAAAAATTTTCAACAAACCGATTCAATTGAAAAAGTAGGGAAATATTTTTTTTTGTGTAAAGCTTTAAAATTGATAAAAAAAAAAATCCACTTGGTTAAAATTTATATTTTATGTTATTTGATCCATTTAGGGTTAATGTTTCCAATTCTGACCAAAAAAAAGAACCACTAGGAAATGTACAGTGGTTCTTTAAATTTGTATAAGTGGGTGCAAAAAAAGTAATTTTTTTTTTTTGAATTTTGACAATTTTAAAATATAAACACTTTTTTCAAAAATTGTCAATTTTCAGCTGTCATTAGGCAAAATTTACATCTATCTCTTCAATTTTAATTTATCATCATGGATTTGATACAGACGTTGGCCGTATATATCCAACCTTAACACACAAAAAAATATTAATTCTATATCTTTTTACATTCACTCAACCCCATCAGCTTTTCAGCTATTATTGGCTGAGATAATGATTTTTGTTGTATCCTGTGTGTGTGTATGTTTGTGTCTGTATTAATATTTTTTTTGGCGTTAAGTGAATAATGATGTTGCGGTCATTGGTATCATCAGCATCATCAGTTTTTTGACCACTGGCAACAATACGACCGAACCATACAATGTATTCAAAATAATATGTTCCATTTTTATCATTAGTAATTTTAGCCAATATGAATTGTATTGTATGTATGGCATAAGCCACACAATTGTTGCAGGCTTCATAACCACAATAATAACAACAACAGCACCAACAACAACAACAAAAAATACAACGAATCAAGCAAATCCATCAGGAAACAACAAATATAAATATGTAGATTTGAATTTATTCATCCATAAAAATGGTAGCCATTATAGTTTTTTTTTTATGAAATGAAAATCCTTTTTAAGTAACATTTCAAAACTTTGAAATTATAATTTTTAAACACTTAACCTCAACAAGAGTTTAGTTGGTAGGAAATTTGTTAACTGTTTTTGAGTAAATCGAAAATAATGATTTTCAAAGTTTTAAATAGATTAAGTATTGCTTTTTTATATGTATTTTTATATACAGAGAGAATTTTTGTTGGGGGAAAAATAGTGAAAGTTTTCACTTAAGAAATATTTATTTTCTTTATCAAGGGAACGAAAAAGACGTTAAAAGCGGCATTTATCGAATATACAAAGAATATATCATAGATGTGTCATCACTTACAAGATATGGGAAAACAGTGGACATTAGAGTGAGGTAAGTTTCTAAAAATAGAAATGTTGTGTTGTTGGAGTTGGAGTTGGAGTTGTACCTAGTTGAACAAAACTAGTTTTAATCACAACAAAACTCGACCTAAAGATAGATCAGTGTGCTAAAGGGCTCTGTCTAACGTGTAGTGCGAGTGCATGTGGCATTAGAAATCAGTTTATCTATACCACGGTCAGTGATTACACAGAAAATTTCATATAGACGCAATCGAACAAATAAAAAACATAACAAATATTACATTATTCAATAAAAAACAGGATCACTGACGAAGGTTACAATACCAGAAACTGCGCAGTCTGAAAATTTGCAATGTAGTTATGATTTTTAGAAAATACACTCATTCTTCCTACCACGCCTTTCACAATTAAAATTAAATAAAATTGCATATTAATTACACCGCGTTACAAAAACGAGCTTTTGTTCTGTCCTATGACCCAAATATACTTTTTCGGAAAGGGGAGAAAAAATAAAAATACACGTGTATCGGCGATTTTCATGTACACGTCAGAATTTTTTTTTATGTATAAAGTATAAAGCTCGTAGTGTCCGTCTGTCCGCCTGTGTGAAAGATTTTGGATCGATTTTTAACCCTTTTTCCGTTATCCAATCGAGCTGAATTTTCGCAGGCAGACTCGTGGAAATGTCTATATCACGATATCAGATTTTTAATCAATTCTCAGATTTTCCTGACTTTTTTTTTGAAAAAATGGTTATCGGTTTTTTTGTAAAGGTTTCAGTTCGTTAAAAATCGGTATTTTTTTATTAATTTTGTTATATTAAAATTAAAAATTGTTACATTTAAAATTTCAATGCTTTTAAAGAAACTTACCCCTTTTAGTTTTGCGTTTGTAAGCATTTGTGTCAGTATCGCGACAAATAGACCAACAGTATTCTCCAAGCATATGCGTAATGTCTTGTCCTTTAAAGCGCTTTTCAATAGCCGCAATGTCCTGATGGAACCTTTCGCCATGCTCATCGCTACAAGCTCCTAAATCATCAGGGAAAAAATCTAAATGATTGTGAAGAAAATGGATCTTTAGCGACATTAATATGCCCATTTCGCCATATGCCGAAATCATTTCTGCGACAATATTTTTATCATTGGCAGCTCGTTTGTTGCCAAGAAACTGCTCAATAACGGCAACCGTGCCTTTCCATGCACGTTGTTCGATAGCATTCTATTTTGATGAAATTCATAACTTGCAACTATTTTTTTTATCTGCGGACCATTATAAACACCTTAAATCATACACATCATTAAAAAAATAAAGTTACTGAATGACTTCTTAAAAAATACCTACATGAATCTTTGCGCCGCTCAATTTCGGAAAAATTTTGCGCAAACTTGCAATCGCCTCGCCCTCACGATCCAGTTTTTTAACAAAATTTTATACGAGACCGAGCTTAATGTGTAGTAGTGGCAAAATGTTTTGAGATGGCTGCACCAATGGTAGATTCTCTATACTTTCTACGCCTACTTTGTAGCATGTTCGCGGCTTCCACTTAAATTCAGATAATGCTGATCTCTTTTTGCGACCTTCCCATGTACACAAAAATCACTGGTGGGTTAGATTAGATCAGAAGGCACTATGCACCGCGACCAACGTAGGTCTTTTGTGCTGCCTAAAGTTACCTACAGGTTCAAGCTACCTATAAAGCCAATTATCTTATTAGGCAAAATGTTCGCGATGTCGGAAGGCGAAATGAAGCGATCACCTAGAAACCCAAGTCTCCTATCACAAAGCCTGGGACATTCGCAGAGAACATGCTCCGAGGTCTTAGACAACATCTCACAAAACTGGTGGGTTGGAAATCCACGCTTAACACCCATGAGTAATCCGACCACTTCAGATCGCAGCATATTTTCCAATTATGCTCTTGGTACTTTATCAGCTGTGATATTAATTATATGCCTTCAGTATGTAACAAAAGTTATTTCGAGTCGGGCAGTGCATTTTTTCTCAGATGAAATATATAGAAATACGTTTTCGCACAACAGAAACTTAAAACAATTGTGCAATTCAATGTTTCATCTGTCATACCAGTTGTAAGTGTTGTAAAAGTCATAAACAGTTTAGTGTTACAAAGTTACTATTGATAAACTACAAATATATGGAGTAGGATGGGTCGAAAAACTATTTTTTTTTTTCGGAACGCTTTAGTAGTTTAAAACTTTGGAGTCCCTTCAAGTTATGCTGAAAAAAGTGAAAAAAAAAATTCAGGAAAATCTGAGAATTGATAAAAATCTATTTTTTAAAAAAATTTGACGTGATATAGACATTTTCACGTCAATGCCTGCAAAAATTCAGCTCGATTGGATCACGGAAAAAGGGTTAAAAATTGATCCAAAGTCTTTCACACAGGCGGACAGACGGACACTACGAACTTTATACTTTATACATAAAAAAAAAAAATCTGACGTGTACATGAAAATCGCCGATACACGTGTATTTTTATTTTTTCTCCCCTTTCCGAAAAAGTATATTTGGTTCATAGGACAGAATGTGTGTAACGCGGTGTTATAGTATTAATTGCAATTGTCTGAAAAAGACGTTAAAATTCAAACTCAAAGAAAATTTTTTTAATTTTAATTATAAGCTTAAAATTAAATAAAAGATTTATAACCGTGCAAAAAAGTACGTATTTTTTATTTGTGAACTCAAACGTTTCAGATTTTGCAGACAAATTAAAAAGCAAATATCGTATATAAATTTCCTGACACTTGCAGCTTTTCCGATGGGTTCTTTGTGAACTGAATAAAATTCGTATAGGTGAAAAGGAGCAAAAAAGAATGATAAACGTATTTTTCAGCGGCCCAATCCCATGTTTTGGGCTTTAAAAGTGGCGGTGAAATTTAACACATCTTCATATGAAAATATGTTTAAAGTTTATGAAATTTAGACTTATTTAAAAACAGCGTTAACATACTCGAGAAAACATAAATTTTAAACCCCAGTTTGACACTCTGTCGTAGCCCAGGCTGCCACTTATTTGAATTATTTTAAATATTGGTGAACAAATTATTCACTATTTTTTCACCTTTTTCAGTTATCCGGTTTTTTCTAAGATCGGAGGGAGCCCATCGGGGCTATACTCCATGTCTTGTATTAACAAAATCGTAAATTTTCCAAGGAAGCGTTTAAGCTCACTAGTGTGATTGTTATCTGAATGAACAAATGATAAAGAAGAAAAATATACAATCGGTAATTTCAAAAAAAAAAAAAAATCCACCTGGCATCGCCCAGGTATTATTTAAACTATATTCTGTTTTTCTCTCTTTGATTTATATTTTGGACGATTTCAGATGCTTTCCAAGCGTTCATTTTAAACTTTTTCGTCAATAATTAAAATTTTCTTTAATCAATTTTTTAAATAAAAACACTTTAAAATTTCAAAAAAACAAAGAAAAAATAAAAAACAACAACCTTATAACACAAAGACTAGTTTAGCTGCTTAATTTTAAAATGTCGCATTTCAAGGAGCGCCGATCGAAATTTGTTTACATTTAGTATAAAAAAAATGTGAGAATTTGAGTCAAATTGGACCATGTTAACACATGGTGCATATAAATCAAAGTTTAAGGCTTAAATTTATTTCGAAAAATTAAAAAAAAATATTGTCTCTGTGTGCTGAACAGGAGTCGCTTTAATGGATTTTGATGTTACCAGATGCTTGTGAAGTAAACCAAATTAAAAAAAAGATTGTACTGTAAGTAAAGTATCAATTTTTGAAATGACACGACTCGGCACACGTAAACTTAAGTTTGGGTCGTAGTGGTATCTCTGTTTTAAAAGATTGTGTCAAAATACACACAAGAAATTAGTGTCACAAAAATTTCAATTAAACTTTTGTTCGATTTCAAACTTACTTTCAATGTTTAATAATATGTATTAACTGTTTAATTGAAAATGAATTTGGTATAAACAAAATTTCTAGGTTTTATAAAAATTTAAATCGCCAAATTTAAATTTTGTTTATTTTCAATTTATAACGAGCTTTCAACCTTCGTATATTTACAAAAATAAAGCAAATCAAACATATTAGCTAGGTTGATACTAGTATTTTGATCTGGCTAAAAATCTCATCAGAACCCGACGTTTTGGAAAAGCTAGAGCCTCCATAATAGGCAGAACTTTAACAAAAAACGTATTAATCATCACTTTTGCTCCATTCTTGTCTTCTTAGCAATCAAGCACGTGGTTAGGTCTTTTCCAAACAAGCATCATGACGTTACTAAACTTGGAAGACCAAAAATGTTATATTTATATAAAAAAATTTTAGTGTGTACTCTGGCTCAAGTAATATTTTTTTACAGTTACATTAGTTTTGTTTTAGTTTTAGAGATTTTTTTGAATTTTAAAGTTTTTTTTTAATTTTTTGTCAATTTTTTCAAATTTCTGCAATTTTGAGGATTGCTTTTTTTAAACTTTGACATTTTTTTGTTTTTCTAATTTGACGGTTTTTTCAAATGTTTCCGATTTTTTAAATTATGGTAATTTTTTTTTTTACAATTTTGGTAAATTTTGTAATTTTGGCTATTTGTTTTTAATTCAAACAATTTTTTCCCCAATTTTTGCCGATTTTTTTAAATTTTAATTAATGTTTTAATAGTATCTACTAAAAATTTGTTTGAAATAAAAAACAATATTCAATTAACAAATATGCAGGTGCTGTGCAAATTTAAATGTAACTGACACTAATAGAAAACATATGATTTTCTATTGTTGATTTACTTGAATAAACGTCACTACATTGCTAGGTCTGTCAAAAAAACAGAGTAGTATTTGGAAGATGACAAAGCCAATTGTGATAATATGTTGTTGTTGTTTTTGTTTTTTTCTTTGATATTTTAAATTTTGAATCTCGCTCCTAGACGAGGACAAGAAATTCTCATTGAGTTTGTGATTTGACATAACAAATATCTCTAGAAATTCTAATAACAAAGTCCCCTGAAGATTTCCTTGGGCAGGAATGAAATCCGGATAGGGACTCGCCTACAGCAGATTGTTTTTCACAATTTGTTAAATAAGTTTTGGGACTTTAGCACATTTAATTACTATAAATGCAATTAATGTTTATCCCGATGAAAATAAATTTAAAATATTCAATTAAATTTTTAATAGATATGAATAAAACTATAATTGAAAATAATATCAATTAAATAGTTACAAATTATTTTAATTGTTACTACAATTTCTTCAATAGGACCGCATTCAATTTGACTTTTAACTGAATCAACAACTATTTTAATTGAAACTCAATTTTAGTTTTTTCTGTGCAGACATATTTTATTTTTAGTTTGCATTGTCTCAAGCATTTTTTTCATTATATTTTAAGGCAACGACATGAAAATCTCTTATGAATTGACTTTATTTATTGCTTTTTCGTCGAAAATCAACTTTAGCAATGATAGCAGCCCATTTGCATGCGATATTTTCTAATGAAATTTGAAGATTCCAACCATATGATAATGAACTAACAGGCATTTCCTATTTGATCCAAGTCAAAAATAAGTATTTTTATATTAAATTTATCAATTACATTGTTACTTCCTAACAAATTATATTAAGTTTTTAAGTTTGTACAATCATTTAAAAAAAAAGAAAAAAAACCCCATTTTAGTTTTTAGATATGTTATATATATTAAAGAGGCCTTCCTAAAAAAAATGTTTGTTTTGAAAAAACCACTTGGGTTTTGAAATGTTTTCCCAGTTTAAAGTTTTATTTTTGATAAAATTTTTTCAGTGTAATGCTATAAACACATAGACGACTGCAGCTACACGACTACAGACTGTCAAAAATAAAATACACACGTTTATATGAAAACGATTATTTTGGCACCAACACAACTACACGGCTACCCGACTACTTTTGCCGCTGTAGTCAACTTAGGTTAATTTCTATTTTTGTTGGCTGCAAAACAAAAATAGTGTTGACAATAAAACAAAATATGTAACAAATTAGTGCTTAAAAATATTTTATTTTGTTAAACACAAAAAACGTCGCAACATCAAATGGTATAATTGCATTAATATTCAAGAGGGGTTATATAAATTTATTTTCACGTTATAATAATGTATTATAAATAAGTAATTGTATTTTTAAGTGAACTTTATATACGTGTCTACAACCAAGCATGTTGTTCTATTTTAATAAAGAAAAAAAAGATGTAATTGGCACTACTGAAACAAAAATGTATTTGTATCAGGGATGTTAAATGGAGTTTTCAATTTTGTACCAACATCCAAAAAAAATTGTACTTTTTGGACGTTGACGGTACCATTTTTTTTAAATTTATTAAAACAACAAAAAAAAAATACATAAAAATTCTCTTGTACAGAAAAAAAAACAAAACCTTCCAATAACATACATTATATGTATGAATAAAATAAGGCATAAAAAAGTCTTATGAATATATGAGACCAAATCATGGAATTATTTGTTTAGTTAATAAACTATTTGGAATTTCTACATCATACCCAGCAAAACTTTGGTAATGGGTGCGATAAAGTAATGCATTACCTTGTAATGTGTACTCCTTACCCGTATCATTATTTTCCAACAAGAAGTAATGAGTTACCGATAATTGGACACTCATGGATTACCTTGTAATGAGACCTCATTACATTTTACATTACTTCAAAACATAAAATAATGACTTACCCATCATCTATTACATAATGCATGAATTATAAACGTAAAGTAATTATCAATATATATTTTTGAAAATCTATTTATAGACACATTACTTTGTGATTTTTTGTAAGCATAATGGTAAGGTGTATATTTTTGATATCACGAACGAAAACACGAAGCACAGCAACTCATCTACATGTTAAGCAATAAAATATTGTATGTATCGATAGCTCAGTTGGTAGAGTTCTCGCCTAACTAATTGTTAAATACCAGAGACCCCAGGTTCGAATCCCAGCATGACCAAGTTATTTATTTAATAAAAAAAAGTTATTTATTTAATTAAAAAAAAATATATGTAAAAAAATTTTTATGCATTTTTTTAATGAAAATCTATTTATAGACACATTACTTTTTCCCACCATGTAACCATATAAGTAACCAGTTACTTTACCCACTACAAGGTAATGAGTTACCTTGAGGCTCATCGCCTGTAAAATTCATCAATGAAGTAACGTGTAAAGTAATGCATGAGGCCCTATGCCGATACATTACTTTACCCATGATTTGGTAATGTGTGGTTTTGCTGGGTAGCAGCATAAATTTTTCGCTCTTAACCAATCCTTAGTCTGTATGAGACTTGATAATGTTGGCTAATGTAGTCTGTTTCTTTCCTTAGTTTTTATTATATTTTGAAAAGAAAAAAACTCTTTCCACATTTGCAGACCAGTGTGGAATGGATAAAATTCCAGCAACGACTAGAAATGTCTGGAAACATATTGACATTCAGTTCATTTTGAAAATTAGCTACTACCGACCAAAAACTACAAACGTTTTAATTTTTTAACGACTTCAGTTAAAAAAATTTTAGTTTTTACTCTGGCTCAAGTAATATTTTTACTAAGAAGACAAGAATGGAGCAAAATTAATGATTAATCGGTTTTTTGTTAAAGTTCTGCCTATTATGGAGGCTATAACTTTTCTAAAACATTGGGTTCTGATGAGATCTTTAACCAGATCGAAATACTAGTATTAACCTAGCTAATATGTTTGATTTGCTTTATTTTTGTAAATATACGGAGGTTGAGAGCTCGTTCTAAATTAAACATATATAAGATTGTTTGGAATTTTCTTTCATTTCTTTAACAATAATTTAATTTTCGTTTGAGTTTGAATTTTAAACGTCTTTTTCAGACAATTGCAGTTAATACTATAATTAATATGCAATTTTATTTAATTTAATTGTGAAAGGCGTGGTAGAGAAGAATGAGTGTATTTTCTAAAAATCATAACTACATTGCAAATATTCAATTTTTTCTGAATCAGACTGCGCAGTTTTCTGGTATTGAACGTTCGTCAGTGACCCTGTTTTTTTTGAATTTTTTAATAATGTAATATTTGTTATGTTTTTATTTGTTCGATTGCGTCTATATGAAATTTTTCTGTGCAATCACTGACCGTGGTATAGATAAACTGATTTCTAATGCCACATGCACTCGCACTACACGTTAGACAGAGCGCTTTAGCCCTCTGAGCTATAGTTAGGTCGAGTTTTGTTGTGATTAAAACTAGTTTTATTCAATACACGGTGTTTTTGTTCTTGCATACATAATCTCAGAAGTACAACTCCAACAACACAACAGTTCTATTTTTAGAAACTCACCTCACTCTAATGTCCACTGTTTTCCCATATGTTATAAGTGATGCCATATCTATATATCAATTTTCACTACTTCAGAATTTTAATAAATTCAAAATAAAAGTGAAGTTGGCTGCAACAAATGTCAATATATGTAAGAGCTGCCAGATAAATTTTGTAAAAAATCGTAAATTTTTAATCGATATTAAAAAAAAAAAAATTGCCAACTTTATTCTTCAAAATCCTTAAAATGATGATAAATCGTAAAATCTGGCGGATATAGTCGCATATATTTTAAGAGCTCATTACATAAAACGAATAAATGCAATGAAAAAGGACACAATAACAATTTGTTTGCTATACTAAAAATTCAAAAGGGGAAAAATTAAAAATGTTTAAATTGTACCAAATGAGTAGCGGTAGTACCACGGTACTTTAGAAGGTCAAAATGTACCAAACAAAGTACAATTGTACCAACTTTAACATCCCTGATATGTATAAAAAAACAGCTGTTGATATTTTTAAATTGAATCGTGATCAGCTGTTTACTATGCTGCTGTCGTTTCCAAAATAATAAGTAGCTGACCACACGGCGACGATTGCAGTCAACGGCATTTGCAGTCGTGTAGCTCTGCAGTCTGCTGTGGTCTATGTGTTTATAGCATAAGTTTTCGAAAGCTGATTTAAATATCTTTGAAATCGGTTCAGCCAATCCGTAGTGATCACAGCTTGAAAGTACATATTATCGTCATTTTT